>JBBUKS010479157.1:0-16853 GCA_038050645.1 Hedychium gardnerianum
GGCTGGGCTCCGAACCAAGTAAATCGATTTGTTAGTATTCAATTTCATTTTCCGCTGCTACTTTGATTTCCGAACGAGAAAAGATTTTCGAACGAGATTCACTCCCCCCCCCCTCTCTCTCGTCTCTAACGATCCAACACAGTGAGTGTACAGGAATTCAAAGGTATACAGTCTCTTAAGAAAATTATACTCACCGACCAGGAACACATGTATGCATCTACTACACTATCACCTACTCGACTGCACATAGTATCATGAGTAGTCACAGGTAATAAATATCGTGGGTACAATATCTCATATGTAAGTATCAGAATATAATTAACATATGTGGGAGCTACGCTCCACCACAATAAATCACCATATGTGGGAGCAATGCTCCACCACAAAATATAAAGATGACCAAGACATCTCGCTCGTTAGCTATGGACTATGTGAGAAATGCTCTACCACGACTGGTCTCGTGGGCAGTCCGAAATGTCAGGGTCCCTGTTTGCATGAGAAACGCTCTGTCACAACTGGTCTCATGGGTAGACAGGAAGTAGTTATCTAGCTATGAGCTACATGAGAAACACTCTACCATGACTGGTCTCGTGGGCAGCCTAGGGTATACAATCACTATCTGGGAGAGGAAATTTCATCTCATCCACAGATCAGATGCATACAGTCAAGCAATAAACAAGCAATAGCATGACTACGATGCTCTCACACTCGAAGGGAGAAGTGATTGCTAGCATGCATGCAAGATCGTGATGCTACGACTCACTCAACCAACCTAATGGGAGACATAATCGATAGCATGTATGAATCACCATGATGAGTAGGATACAAATGATCTCATCATCACATATGTATATCTATGCAATGTACACACTAAATCCATCAAGATATATGAATCATAATACACGTCACACACATGTTTACATGCACAAATCAGACATGTACTATAGTCACCAGTATGATACCTCACCTACAACACACGTCACCCACGTGTTTGCAACTACAGTCAAATGCATACAACAATGATGAAAATATGTAAGGCACACATCACACACTTGTCCATAACTTCAACCAAGACTATGCAGCAATGAATATCTTGGGTAAACGTCACACACATGCCCACAACTACATAGCATGAATCTACAGAATCTAGCATATGCATATAGTTACACACTACACGCGTGTCTAACAACTACATGATTACAAAATCCTAAGCCTGTTCCTATAGTGCACACCACATATGTATACACACTACAGGGTATGAAATCATAGAGACTGCATAGATATAAACAGAACATCTCAAGTCCAAGCAAACAAGTATCAAAACTCAGGAAACATGTGAATAGAGTCAAGGTATATACAACTACTATATCAATCAGAACATATCATGCACTAGGATCAATAACTATAAATGAGATCAAGGGAGAAATACTCACCTCAAAAGTAGAATGCTCTAGAAATCCTCAAATCCAATACTCTGTCTCGTATCCGGATCCTATAAGTAGAATTACGAAACTACTTAAACACTAATTCAATACTAGTAATAAACTTACTAACAATATTCTACGGATTAAACATCTAATTAATGGATCGATTGGAACCAATTTAAGTTTAAAGATTCGTTACCCTAATCCAATTAACAAATCTCCTAAACCCATATATCGATTTCCAATTCATTATCTACATAAAATCGTAGAAGTTAGATCTAACATCTAGGTAACATCAACCCTAACATGAATTCATAATTTTTGTTAAACTTACTGTTAATCATACCAAATCCAATACATTACTCATCTTATACCTACTGTGATGAAGCTGCCGGGATAACATGGGTGGCCGGATTAGCTCCAACTACACCGGAAACGATCAGAATCTAATCGGAACAATAGCTACAACCCTGGAAATGGTCGGAACCAGAACTAACCATCAATCAAATACTAAATCAATCCAACTATCACCAACAAACCCTTACCCCTTACTGGTGGTGGCTGCTGGAAAAGATCTGGGGTGGCCGGTAGCACTAAATGACCGGAGCAGATCAAATTTGCCCTAGGTGCACCATCCGGACGGAGCATGGATAGCTGGGGGTTTGGATCTAACATAGATCTGGCCGCTGACAATGAGGTAATGGTAATGTCAAGATTGTCGGCTGTAAGTTGAGGAAATAAAAGAAGAGGGATCGGGGCTGCTCCTTTCCGATCAGGGGCCCAACCTTGGTGTTGGGTTGTGGACGACGACGACGGGTCGAATCGAGTCGGGCAGCAATGGCTGGCCGGAGGGTTAAGGGAGAGAAGTAGTGGCTCGGCGGCGATTCTCGTGAGGAGAAGAGAGCTCGAGGGGCTGGCTCCTCTCCGATAGCGGCCCGACCTCGGTTATAGGCTGTGGCCGGTGGCTGGTGATGCTGCCCGGAGCTCGCCTTCTGTCGACGAGGATCGAGGAGTCGGCGGTGGAGATCGGGTGAAGAGAGGGAGAGGTGATCGGGTGAGGTGAGGAATCGGGAGAGATGAGTCAAATGGGAAGGGAATAACTTAGGGTTTATATCCCATACTTAGGTTAAGTAATTATAACCTTAGGTTGATTAACGCAATCAACTCTCAGCTTAATTGATATTCCAAACAGACTTTCTCAGGCCCCATAATTATACCCCCTTAACTATGTCATATTAATTTCGTTTAAATCCCAAATTTTTTTGTAAGATTATTTCTCCAATAATACTTATTATTATTATTATTATTTTAATTTTTGTCATATTTAATACACTCAGTTTAGAGTTTCTTTTATATTGATTAAAAGTGTGCAATTTTGAGGTTGTGAGTTTAAAATTTCCATCAGATTTTGTAGTGGTTGAAAAGAAACTTGGAAGTCATAAAGACATAGTTGAGGTTTTTGGTAGGAATAATTATGAAGATATTTCCTAGGTTGATGAAGGAGGAGGATGAAACCACAGAGGATTCTAGAGTAATGGGAGAACTAAGAAAACATTATTAAACTAATAGAGACCTAGAGTAATTTGAGCAACATCTAAGCAAAAGGAAGAAGAGTGCACTGAGGGTGGGAATTAGGTGAAGTGAAAGGGGATAATGTGTAGAAGGGAAGATTTGAGGAGACTATAAGCGAGGTGCGCTCAAGGATTAGAATGCCTTTCATCTTGGAGAAGCAAGAAAATAATTTCAAAGAATTTTCAAGTTTTGAGTATGAACATTTATGATGAGACCATATACCCTTTAATATGTGTTTTTATTTAGTTCCCAAGTGTCTTTATATGATATTTAGATGCCCGGACCGTGCATGTTTTCCAACAAAATTTTGTGGGGTATTGCATTATTAGTTTACCAAATTGTCATTGGAAGAAATCACTAGTTTTGGAGTGCTCACATTTTGAAACTTATTTTGTTTATTATAATTGCATAACTCAAAGTGCATATAAATTTATGAATATTAAAGATAAAAGGTGATGATCTATATTTAAAATTCCTAGAGATTTATTGAGCTAATCAGGTAGGTGGATAATATTAGTCTAGCTATCTTGATGACAACCTTTAAGTTTGCTTTAACATCATCTCAATTTCACATTATTTATAAAAACCAATATCGGACTATTCGAAATACTAGAAAAGACTTGTAGGTAAGCTATTGTGGATGAAATGGTGTGAGTTGAGGGTGCAGAGATGAAGCTTCTTAGGATAGAATAGCCAAGGAGATTTTGGCAAGAGACGTAGTCGGGCAAGTTTGACACATGTTTGTTTCTCATGAATTTTGATGTTTGATAAACATATTAAAGTGAACAATTTGTGTTTGACGAGTCAACTAAGTATGTAGATTGACTTCTTTCAAGCAAGGTTGAAGAACTTTTTTTGGATCAAGTATGATGGTGTTGAAAACTTTGGCCTTGAAAGGATGCTATCAAGGTTTGAAGAATGGAACTTAAAGAATTAAATACATTTTTGATGTAATTGAATGTAAATGATGTAACTAGGTAGGAGTATGTTTATCTAGAGAATCTTTCTTGTTAGAAGCCTTGTCACACTTAAGATTGACTTTGTGACAAGTCTCAAATTTCAAGTATCGAAGAATTACCTATGGCTGAGCTAGGAAGTCCTAAATAGATGGTTTAGACTTGATCAAAGATATTATTAAGTTGTTAAGTGTCCTCTTTCATTGCACAAAAAGTATATTATGAGTCCCTTTTGTACTATGAATTTGACTTTCATTAGTTTCTCCTTTCTCTTAGGTGTCACTTAGACTTTCTCCTTCGTCAAGCTTGGACACTTGTTCTCCCTTTTCTTACAATTAAAGTATATATATAGTGTTATATTTATTTTTACAAATTAATTTTTTATGCCTTCTTGTGTGGGATCTTCTATTCTTGAAGAGGTAGAACACTTCCCCTTATGGCTCAATGAGGTCAAAGGCTCATCATTCTTGACCCTGGAAGTTGATGCTTCTTGTTGTTTTGGTGTTAACGGTCTCTCTTCTTCCTCACATTCGGATGAAGACGTGTGGATGACTTCTCAACCTTCATTTTGGGTCCTTGGATCGATGAGTCATTTTCCTTGGGCTCTTGCAAGTGCCAATGTAGTATCAATCAACTTGCTCCATAATTCACATGTATCATTGTATTAATTGGTTTGCACAAAATATCATTAGATACAACATTAATCAAAATCTTGATTACTTTACTATGTGCCTCGTGTATTGGGACTTGTTCTTCCATCTACTTATTTTTCTTTAGGGGCCTTCCCTTTTATCCATTGGGGTTTTAAAATTCTTGATCAAGGCGAATCAATTTTCAATGCATGTCATGATGTACTCCATCCTTAACCTCCAAAATGTAAAATCTTTGATTCCTAATTATAGTGGTGGTTCTCAGATGTCGAAGCCGTAACCATCTCCAAAATCCATCCTAATTTGGGTAGATTCTTCCTATCCGTAGTCTGTGCTCCCTTGAAGGTTAGTCCCTAAAGAGCAATTGCGCTTTGATTCCAATTCTAGGACCATTGAAACGGTAGAGAGGGGTGAATAGACATTAGTCGATTTACTTTTATATTTGTCTACAATGAGTTAGCTCATAGCAGGAATAATAAAACAATATTCAACACAATTTGATGTGTGGTACTTAATCTTTATCTGTTCAATTTGACCTCTATCATGGTGGCAAACTTGGAATTAATTTTTTTTCCCGACTAAGCCTCATTGTTATAGCTTGGGTTAGGTGTGACATGTGAGCTTGAAGGGATTATAGTTTTTTTTTTCCTTTAGTAAGTATAGAATATAATAGTTCAAGTTAGATTCAAACCGATCAAATTCAATATACAATTTGGTTTGTGAAAGTAATACTCCTAAAATGAATGTAGTTAGGGTGAAACAAGGATGCACATAATGTGTGTGTATAATTAATAAAATAATATAATATAAAATCTTATAATCATAAAGTATCATAAAATAATTATCTTACAATTATTCTTTTTGAATTTCATATTTTTAAACATTTGTACAATAGCTTCATCATCACCAAAACTCTGAAACTTTTGAATTCTCTTGTCGTAAAAAAGTTTTAATACAATCAATTAAAGTATTAAGACGGATACAATAATCATTCTGTATTTGCTTTGACTATTTGTATAAAATTAATTGAATGTGCTCGTCTTGATTCATCAAAACTTCACAATTCATTCGATCTTTATGATGTTCACTGATAGGCACCTATCTTTACCCTTCCAATATATGAATCCTTCGCTAACAAAAGCCTCCCCTCCTATTTATTTTTCCTTAATTATCTTGAAGAGATAGTCATACAAATAATACACAACATCTTTTTCTATACTTATTATATTCTAATCAATCTAAATTGGCTTATTACAAATTTTCATTTTAGAAATTCATAACTTGAAGGTTGACATACACTTTTTTTGCAAGCCTTCAAACTTAATCCCTAATTGAAAACTATTACAAGGATAGGCTAGATCAATTTGTGCATCTTTATTACATGGCACTTTGCTATTGGCACATGTTCTCACTTTGAAGCCAAAACAAAAAACAAAAAACAAAAAACAGGAATGTCAAGGCCACATGGAAAAAGACTTTCAAAGAAGTTTTGAAGATTTGCTAGAATATAGTTCTCCATAGTTCTCTTGGCAACAACTAATCACCACTTCAACCCTAGTTGTTTAAATGAATCACCACTTGTAGTGATAATTGGAGTAAGTCTAACTATTCATAGTGCTACAAAATTGAAAATAACCACATAGGCTACAGTGCAATGGAGAGTCTTAAAAAGGAGTAGAATTTGGTGCGAGTTGCACCACGAAGGGTTGAGTAAACTTAAGGAAAGAGACATGGAGAATAATAGGGTTGTGGGAGAGGACAAGTGGGACAACTTTAGATTCGACTTGGTATATATAGTTGAGAAGATGACACCAAATAGCTAGTCCATCATATATATTATATTTGGTGTGATTGCCATCCAAGAAATATTTGTGATACTGCATATCTCAAGCACAAGGTGGTCCTGTACATGTTTCTTGGAGGACAGCTAGCCTCTTAATTATAGACCCCAGAGAGACATAAACCCCCAATAATGACATCAAAGAATTTCCAAAGGCATACAGAATATAAGTCATTATTGCACCCCGGAGAGGATGTCATAATTCGATAGATTAGACATCTAAAATTTAAAATTTAATTATAATATATTATTGAAATTTTTTCTTCTTAATAGATAACGGATCCGAAAACGCTGGCTGTTAGGATGAGCCTCCACGTGCGCTTCCTCGATTTATCTTAGTGGTCAGTGGAAAACTTTCGTGTGATCGAATCAATCACCCTAAGATTAGTTGGGCCGAAGACTTTTATATATATATATATACTCACCTTTCCTGTGTGCACTCCATGTGCACCAAGTATAATTTATTTTATTTTATTTTTTTATAGCAAAGGTTAAGAATTTGAGGCTTAGTCTTTAGGATTTCGATTTTGGGATTATAGTATTCAAGATATTTTTTTAAAAATATATATATATAATTTTTTTTTACGTATGGTGCACATGGAGGTGAGCAGGATAATATTCTTTTATATATATATATATATAAAGAAATGATATGTTGCGTGACTTACACCATGTGACTCGTCTGCTAGAGTGATCTAGCGCCTGGAATTGCTTATCCAAATTTATACTTTTTTTTAAGCTCGGGATTAAATCAATAAGATTTTACCTTTAGGGTTAAAGGGTTGGACTATAGTGCTCAAGCTAAAAAAAAATAAAAATAAAAAAATTAGGTGCTCATAGAATATATGGTATTTGAGATATAATATTTATGATTTAAGATTTTAAAAAAAATATTTAAAAAAAAAAGGAAAAAGAAAAAAATTGATGTACCTACAAATTGAGACGTCCGAATCAAATCCAAGCACTTCAAGCGCTCTATCATGCACAATCGTGGATGAATGAGTCACACGGTGTATAATATATATAGTGATACACCGTGTGACTCATTCATCCACGACTGTGTATGATAGGATGCTCGAAGTACTTGGATTTGATTCAGACGCCTGACTACTATATTCAAAAAGTTACGTATAGTAGTGTTTGTAAATTAACGAAGATCTATTTACAAACTCAAAAATTATAGGTTTAACCACAAGAATTATGCTAAGAATTTAAAGTAGAAGTTTTTAATTATTATCAGAAATTTAGACAGCAGTTAATTATTCTTTACACATTCATTTAATTTTTAACACTAGTTATAGATTCATTTATTTATTGTCCTTAGAAATTTGTTTATCAGAAATCGTAAACAGCGGAATTCATGGGTTATTCCAACTTAAGTAAACTTAATTAGGGGCAATTTGTTATAGAATTTCTCTCTCTATTAAAAGTATAAACAACAATTTTGGCACCGTCAATCTATTAGTTAAGAAATTAAGTACATATTTACAAGCCATATAGTTAAGAATTAATGCTGGTTAATTGTTCTGGCAACATTAAGTTAAGCTTAGCCAGGCCTAAACGTGATTAGAGGGCATGATTAATTATTATCTATGTTTTTTATATTAGGCAGACGACTTCCGCGAGGACAATTTAAAATTTTAGGGTTTATTTTGAGCAGAGCTTAATTAATTTGTTATGTGTTTTGGGTGTTTGCATTCGGAGTTGCTGGTTCGTGCATGTCGTTTGTCGCCATCATGCACGTAGAGGGAGATCAAATATGTGACTTGAATTTTTTTTAAAAATAATATCATTATATATATTAAAAATTTGGATTTATCTATAATAAATTTAAATGTGTCAAAAGAATTCAATATTAAATTTTTTTTGCCTCTTTTTAGCTTTTATATTTTATATTTAAAAAATAAAAACATTAAGAAAATTTCCAACTCCATTTATTTCTTGATCTATATATTAAATGTTCTTTTCGAATTCATTAAAAAAGAAGAAGTAATATTTAGAAATAAAAAATTGTATTATTATTTTTTTTAAAAATAGATTATCTTATCTATTTTTGCAGAACCACTTCCTAAATTCTGAAAATATATACTAACTTGGTTTTAGAATTTATAATATTATTAATAGATTTCAATTATATATTTTATTAAAAATTCTATTTTATTTTTCAAATATTATATATATATATATATATATATATATATTTCAATTTTTTTAAAAATAAAAAATAAAAAACATAAACAAATGTGGAGTCGAGGAACACGCAAGATTTGGACGAGACCGTTTCGCCATCAGCGTTGTCACTGTTCTTGGGCGGGAAGCATAATCATGCCGATTCCGTTCTCAGATGCCAGGAGGGTGGCGTCCCGCTGCCTCCGCCTACAAGAAACCTTCTCCAATCCTCGTCGGAGAAACCCGACCCAATGACGGGCTTCGATTCGATCGTCTTCTTCTCTTCTACCGTCTTTTCTTCGATCAACCAGGTAGGGAAGAGCCTTTTTCGCCCTTACGATTCGGTTCTTGAAATCAATTGACTTTTTAGTGTGTAGTGTTCATTCCGGATAATCGGAAACTTCGATTACTCCTCAAAAGGAGCAATCTTGAGTTCGAAATGGCTGCCACCGGTCTTCAAGTCTGTCGGCGACCCAAAGATTTCGGCTTTGTCTCATTACTTCAATGCTTCCCTCACCTCTCCTCTTACTTGCAAAACGGTTTCAATTTCTCCCTCTTTTTCTTATCAATTTTCGGTTGTGGCCGGATCCTGTGGTATAGTTGTGCGTTTCTACCCCAGAGAGTGGTCTTCTGAAGCGGAGATTTTGGATTCTAAATTACCCTCCTTTTGGTCTCACCGAAATTTCTTTCTTATCTTCCTAGTCTGTCGAATCTCTGTGCGTGAGTGCCTTGGTATGTGTTAGCTTATTTGACTCCGAGATTTCATCGATTTGGTTCGTCTGAAAGGGGGGTATAATCGATCGGGAGTTTGGAGATGTTGACCTGCAAGTCAAATTAGAGGATCAAGGTTTGCAAGATGGACCGCCGTAGTTGGCTCTGGAGGCGAAAGTCGTCAGAAAAGATCCCTGGAGTGACTGAGAGCTCCGGTTCTGCATCTTCGGAGAGGCACTCTGGTGAACAGGTTTGTTCCATGTCTTGATCTTGCGGTCCAGTTTCAAATAGTTTGCTTGTTTCCATCTAAATGTGTGTTGAAAGTCTTAAGATTGGGTTTCCTTTGTTGAAATTGGCAGGCAGGAAAACTTTTAAGGCCAAACTTATTCAACAAAGGGATATTAAATTCACATAACGAGTATTAAAAAAACTGTTTTCCTTTTTTTTAGATAATCTGTGATGTCTGCAGTAAATTCAAACGTTTAAGCCACTAGAAGTTCATGTCTTCTACTGTCAAATTTTTACTGTTTGAATTTTTGGTGTCAGCATCCTTGTCAAACTTTAGTACTTTCCCAAGTCTATTGTTCTTTAGAAAATAATAAACTTCTGTGCTTCACTTGGGATGATCGAGAAATGCAATTCATCGATCTTTTCTCCAAACTGTTACCATTCTTAGGCAAGATCTTTTTTCTATCGACAAGCATGATAATTATATTCAAAAAAGAAGTTTGCTGCTCTTATCTGCATCCTTTAATTTTTTATGGTTAGTGCAGAGAATTTAATGCCACGAATTGAGGGTATGTATATAGATCCCAATTTATGTTCCTAGAATTCAGATCCCATTAAGCCATTGCACTTGACGCAAATTAGGGATATATTGAGAGAGAAAATTGACTACAGGAAAAATAGGGTCACAAGGGATATTGCCACTTACAGAATTCCCACATAGGGATGGAGACGAATAAAAGAACATTCCATACTCTCTTGTCCATTGATTCTTAAGTAGCTAAGAACAGCCTGTCAAAGCAGCTAAACTTACAAGTCGGAATGTTAGTGTTTCATATAACTTATCAATGTCTCAATAATTTGGTAAGGCAAGTAAAAATAATTTACATGAATTCTCAATTCTTCCAGAAACAAATAAGAGATGAAGGCATGTATTCTGACATTATGAATGTGGTGGCCATAGTTTGTTGTCCTGTTGTCATATGGAAAAGCTTTCTCTGTTTCTGACTCACCATTCAATGCTAGTGGGATTAATTATATCAGTTGGAAGACGAGTTTTTCTTGGATAAATTCAAAGTATTATATCTTCTCAGAGCAAGTTTCTTTAGTAGATAAGGATTTTATCTTTGTGATCTTCACACCTTCACCAAGACAAAGAAAAGTCTATCTTAAATTTCAAAGTTTAGTTGATATATAAATGCACCAAGATAAACTACCGATATATTGTTCGAGGTAGCATGCTAATAATACGGCTTTTCCATAAACTGTTTAGCAAAAACAGTCGACCATTTATAATTGGCATAAATTTTCAAGGTCTTTGTGCTTTCGCTCTAGCACTCTGTCATACTTGTGACAATCATACTTGTGACAATCTAAAATGCTAGGAAATGTGCCTCTGCGGGCTCAAAAACTAGTTTTGCATTGCTAGAGTTCTTTACTCTCTATGTATGAGCTTTTGAAATACTATTTGTACCTCGTCTGAATAACTGATTGATTCTTGTTCAATAGGAGGTACTGGGGACTTCTATTAGTTCCCCAAAGCATGCTCAATCACCAGATGTTTTCTTAAAGGATCTTAATCACGAGGCCTATGAAACTATAAAAACATTGAATGACAAACTATCAGCTTCTCTTTTGAACATTAGTGCCCGAGAAGATTTGGTCAAGGAGCATGCCAAAGTTGCGGAAGAAGCAGTTTTAGGTATCAAACTCATTCGATTTTCTTTTCTACATTAGTGTTTTAATACAAGCATGCTCCATGAATTTACAGAAATGGTTCCATGCATCAGCTGAGATGTTCTTTGTTTCTAGAAGGTTAAGCTTTGTACACAAATGAACTCTTGGGAAATAACACTGATCTTCACCAAAGATTTGATGTCCAATAAAAATGAGAGTATCTCTAAAGCTCAATTGTCAAAGGCCATAAATGAGTTTAAGTTGTGCTGTTTTATTAAAAAAAAATTATGTTTATTCATTAGAGCAAGGACCCTAGTGGATTCCATCAGCTTCTAGAATTTCAGTTTTGAGGCTTTTCTTAACATTTTTGTGAAGTGAGTTTGGTACTGCATGAAACTGCACCAAGCAATATGCCTCTTGTAACAAGCCATATGCAGATTGTACCGCCAATATATTCTGTTCATACCAAGCATACTATTTGATACACGTGATTTCCAGCAAACAACTATAAAACATAGTGGCCAACCTACATTATCTCTCGATCACTGAATAACATTCATACTGAGCACTACAAAATGATTCAGACCCTTTAATTTATCCATTTTTTTCCCTACACAATCAATTTACCTTGTATATTTATGCAATACGTTAAAATTCCCTGGATGATTAGTTATTTAAAAGCTTGAGCTATTAATAAACAGACTAGTTTTTCATAACCTAAATGCTCCCCTCAATATGAGGGTGGACAAACGAGGCTGGACTAACTAGTTCGATGTGTGGACTGTCTCAACTTAACCGGGGATATATTACTAACACCAATAGGACACAAGCACAGGATCTAATGCTCTGCTACTGTGTATAAGTTCACTAGCAGATCACTAATCTCTAAAACTCATTGGTTAAAAAAAAATCAGTTAATACATTTAATTCACGGGAAGGTAGATCCTTCAGGTTTTGAATGAAGTACATGATGATATTGTGGATGTAAAATATATTTTCTGTAACCTTATGATAGCTCAGTTACTTGTAGGTTTTTCATCCTCTTAGCACTTTGTTATGCATTTAATTAGGTTTATACTTGAAGTGTAAATAATTCGATATACGTCAAGCCTCACAGAGTCTGCTTCTTGATATATTTGTATTGGTTGTGGTCTTGTGGGCTTATCTTGTTGCATGCATGTTGAAATTCTGCAACTTGCTTGTCAGGTTGGGAAAATGCAGAAAAGGAAGTTTCATTTTTAAGGCAGCAGCTTGAAGCTGCAACAAAGAAGAACTCCTTTCTTGAAGATAAAGCTATCCATCTTGATGCTGCCCTCAAGGAATGTGTTAGGCAGCTTCGGCTGACAAGAGAAGAGCAAGAACAGAAAGTCCAAGATGCCATCCTCAAGGAAACCCACAAAAAGGAATCTGAAAAATCAGAACTTGAACTTCACCTCATTGAGTTGCAAGCTCAGATGGATGTTAAAACTGAAATTTCAAATTCCATTAACCTGGACCTTCAATCGAAAATTGAAATTCTCACCAAGGGGAACTCTTCTCTCAAAGCAGATCTTGTTACCCTCACTGAGGATCTCCACATGAAAACACTAGAGTTGGAGCTAAGCACTAGAACAGCAGAAACAGCTAGCAAACAACATCTGGATAGCATAAAGAAGATGGCTAAGCTTGAAGCTGAGTGTCATAAGTTACGAATTGCAGCAAGGAAATTGTCAATCGCTAATGAGCATACTTTCTCTCCTAATTCACAGTATGTTGAATCTGTCACTGATAGCCAGTCAGATGCAGGGGAAAGGTTGTTAAGTATAAATCATGAACAAATTTGTTCCGATTCAAGGGCACCGACTCTAATTTTCGAGCTCAATCAGTTCAGAAAGGGAAAGGATAGTCCAAGAAATCTTAAATCTTCTGTTGAAATTGGCCTAATGGATGATTTCATCGAGATGGAAAGACTTGTTGCATTACCAGAGATTGACCATGGAAATTCTAGCATTGAGCATGATGCCTGTTCAGATCTCACTGTCAATGTAGATAGCACTTCAAGGAAAGAGCTTGAAGCTGTCAATCTGCATGTATCTGAGTTGGAAAAGATGATTGAGAAGATGAACACAGAAAAAGTTGAAATGGAAGAATCTTTAGCTGTAACCAATAATCAACTGAAGGATACATGCAAGCAAGTGGAAGCAACTGAAATTAAGTTGGTAGAGTTGCAAAGGCAGCTCAATTTGATTAATGATGAAAAGCATGCTCTTGAGCTAGAACTGGAGGCCAAAGAAGGCAAGAAAAATGAAATAGAAGTTCAGCTCGAATTAGCACATGAAAAAAATGTGCAGCTAACTGAGAGAATAACCATATTAGATAGCAATTTTGAGGAAGAGAAAAAATTGTCTGCTAAATTGAGAGTGAGGTGCCAAAATATTGAGGCTACAGAAGCTAAGAGGAAGGAAATGGAACTTCAGCTTGGCTCGGCACTTGGTGAAAATGCCGGGTTAAAGGGAAAGATTAGATTGTTAGGACAAATTGAAGGAGGGAAAAAGAAGTCCACAGAACTAGCATCTAGGTGTTGGAAAATGGATCAATTGGAACAAAAGAAAGAATTGGAAAGTCAGCTTGAGTTGGCAAAGTTGAAAATTGGTGAGCTACATGATAAGGTTGATATAACAGATAGGAAACCAAAGGAGAATAAGACATTTTCAGAGGGACTTTTTTCTGAGTGCCAAAATGTGGAAGTAATAATTGCAATGAATAAAGAACTCAAGTGCCAACTCTGTTCCCAAAAAATAGAAGTAAGCCTGTTACGTGAAAAGGTGACTGTGCTGGAAGGGATTGCTGAGAAGGAGAGGGTGCTTGCCTCAGAAATTGCAGCTGATCTCAAAGCCGCAGAGGTGAAGAGAAATGAATTGGTTCTGCAACTTGAGTCAGCACATATGGAAATCAAGAATCTCCAAGAGAAGTTTGGCTCCTTAGAAAAACAAATTGAAGAGGAGAAGTTAATATCTGCAGATTTTTCAGAAAAATACCACAAGTTGGAGAATGAAATGTCTAGCAAGCAGCAATCATTTGGATCACATTCAACTGCAAGCTCAAATAGAAAGCTGATAGTTCCACAGGTAACTAATGTGGCTTGCACATTGCTCTTTCTGCAATTCTGCTTGATCTGAATGCTTGAAATAACCATGCTAGTTGTACTTTCATTCTTTACTCCAACACTCAATACATGGAATTTAGTTCTGAAAATGGCAAGCAGAAAAGTAATATTGCTCCAAGTATGTTTCTACTCCGTTTCTGATTATTACACTTTCTTTCTCTGTTAACAGGAGAAAGAGATTGTGTTGGCTGCTGCAAAGCTAGTGCAGTGCCAAAAGACCTTAGCTTCTCTGAATCAACAATTGAAGTTGATGTCAAATTTTGATGTTTCAATGCTTGAAATAAATGAGCCGGGGTGAGCTAAATTGGATTATATTGAGGAATCTAAGGCACTGGGTTCTAGCTTCTCTCCCCGTATTTCTTCGTCTCCGCCTAGCAGCTCCCGAAAGCTGTCAACATTCTCAGCTGGGCATCCAGAATTTCCATGTCCATCTAGAAAAGATAATGTCACAGAATCTTAGTAAAACCATATACTGTTAATAAAAGAAACCAAATTTTGTAAAGTATATGTCAACCACCTAAGTAAAGTTGCTTGCCTACTTTCACAAAATCTTGTGAAGCAGCAAATATTGAAAATGTTTAAAATATTTCTTATTGATGCAGTTTGAATCAATGTAGCCATAGGCACAGAGGCATCTGATTCCTATCTCTAGATCTCTGGAGTTGTCTGAATCAGTAAAAAATAAATTTTTGTGGTTACTAAGAAGCCAAGAATATTATTAATATATAAAATATTTATATTTATGGAAAACCATTTGATATATGTAAAATATTAAGCCTTCATAATAAATATATAAAGATTTGTATTATATACATAATTTGACATCTTAAAATTTTATCTTGTGGAGGACCTGCAAATTGCAAGTGATAGATCATAAATGAAAATTTCAAAATATAAATTACATGTGCGCAAGAGCTTAAATTATTAATTTAATCTGATAATTGATAAAGTGTGCTTAAATTATTTGTTTAGTCTGATAATTGATAATCACTGAAATAGTTGTCTCAAGTTTTTTTTTTATTTGGGTTTTTTGCTTTTAAACTTAATTAAAGATAGCATATATACTTAAGAATTTGAGATTATAAAAAAATGCTAATAGAGGTTTTGAAGTGTTCAGACTTGAGATGTGGGTGTTCTTGTACAAAGGTTGAAGGATTTGTTTAGAAGCCTTAGTCATGGATGAGTATAATAAAAAAAAATACCAAGAGGCTCCAGATTAGATATAGGTAGTATCATCAAAACAAATCTAGAAATTTATAATTTGAATGAAGATGAGTAAAGGTAGAAGGATAAGTTCACAGGTCTAATCTATTGATGAATTTATGCAAAAGTTTAAGGATCTATTTAAAGGCACAAGACTTGAGCAAATATAAGTAGCAACTATCAACATGTTTAGAGCGTTAAAATTCAAGATAAATAAATATATATATATAAGTAGCCAGATGCAGAAGCTCCCATCTATATAGGGTTCTGGGAAGGATCGAATTTTATTGGATCTATTATATGTATCCTTACCCTACATTGTAAGAGTCTATTTTCATGACTCGAACTCATAACCACAAGATCACACAACAATAATTTTAATGTTGTGCCAAAGTGCTTCTTCTTTAGATAAATACAAATAATAGAAAATATATAAAGGTTTAATAGTTTTATAGTTTAGTTTATTAATGATGTCTACATATGTAGATCTCTGATCTTGATCAAGGTTTTAGGATTCAAAATATCAAGGAAATGATTTAGAATCAAAACAAGGTATTAAATGCCCTTTGTGAATTTTGAGAAGTAATTTTAAACCCAGTTTGATAGAAGAAAATTTGAATTTCTCAAAGTTATTGATGACCTTAAATTAAGGGGGACTGGGCAATTATGGGATTAAGAAACTAGAATTGGAGAACCAAGCTTTGAGGTCAAAGCTTGAGAATTTGGAGAAGAACCTAGAAAATTTTATAAATGCGTCTACAAATCTAAACATGATTTTAGGAAGGCAAAGGCCTAAGAATAATTAACCAGGTTTGCTTAGGAAGGCAAAGGTGTAGATGTTATCCTATCATAGTGTACCATTTGATAATGGTATAGGGAAGCTATTAAGGGTAAGGAATGCTAAGGTGGTATTTGAGCCTAGGAAGACGATTAGCGATGAAAGCTCTAGAAAGAGCTCCATGAGCCAAGATGGGACTCATGGTCTTTGGATCCCAAGGAAGAGATGCTGGGATACTAGAAAGGATCCATAGGATGTGTCAATAGGTGCGGAGATAAATGAGAGTCTCAAACTTGGAGATTGACACATTAAGAGGGAGTTCCATACAAGGAACATATGGGAAATGTTCATAAGGCATTAAATTGAGATTCAATTGTATGAGATGTCATATAAACTGATACAATGAGTGTAGGATCGAGGGCATGTGAGAGGGGGTGAATCACGTGTTTTAAAAAACTTTTCTTTTCGGTTTTGAAATCTCGTTGAAAGTTTCGAGTACGCAG
>JBBUKS010479183.1:0-16848 GCA_038050645.1 Hedychium gardnerianum
TTCCTTGTGTTTCAGGTGTCGAAAGCGGAAAGTGTTTGGTTTCATCATCGATGGATTGAATGTTGGGGTCCTCATACGAATTCATTATTTCCTTTCCCCTCCGAGATCGAGATGATGAACCTCCACCTCCACGGCCTCCTTCCAATGTAGTTGAAAATTGAAGATGAAAGTGCGCAAAAATGAAGACTTGGAGTCGAAAACGTGTTTCCGCAGCGAAATTGAGAATGAGAGTAGAGAAGATGTGTGTGAAAAATGATGAAATAAGCTCTTTATTTATAGAGTTTGGATAGTAACGGACATTAAATCATAACCATTGATCAAAAAATAATCAAATGATCTCAATCGTCGAAAAAAATATCGAAAAAAATCATCCCAATCTCATCCGTTGAAACCGCCGATCCAAAAAAAAAAATTGCGTCTTCGAACCGACGGGCTGAATTGGCGGTCCATCGATTTTTGATGAGCTGGACCCGTAACCAGTCCGACTTCCTGCCGGGCCAGTTACAAGTCGGCCCGATGACTCGAGTCAACGGGCAACCGGCCCGTTGACCCGGTTACAAGCACGGGCTAGATCCGGGCCGGACTCGATCCAGGGTTAGGTCTATCTTCAACGAGCACAGAAATGTGTGTGGTGTGCACAGAGAGCTACAGGCTCTTCTTTCCAAAGAAACGCTCTTTAAGAAATGACAAGAAGAATGCTCTCGGCTTCACTCCAGTGCTCCTCCTCCCTTATTGCTTCTCTGTTCAGGAAACTCATTAGCTGCATCACTTCCTGAGAAAATTGAGTTCTTAAACCAACAGAAGACTAGTTTTGCCGACGTAGTGGATGACGAGACCTTCAAGAAGTTGTACAAGGGCCTGCTAGACAAGGTCAGCGGGCAGCCGGAAGCGGCCTCCGTCACGGCCACTACCTTGCTGCGACCCAAGCAGGGCGTCTTTACCCTTGGACTGATAAGATCGGCAAACGAAAAATGGCCACCGCGCTATCGGAGTTGATGTTCAGGGCTCCTTCGGTCATCGTCAAGCTCAGCGACACTGATTGTGAGGAAGAAAGAGAGCGCACCGTGCAGCTGGACGTCGATTGATCGCCTCGCGGAGGCCATTCGAAGTAACCCGTTTTCGGCGATGCTCATTAAGGAATTTGATCGTTAATTTAAAGACGAAATTAATTTCATAGTTAAATTGTGATAAAAAAATTATAATTCGTCGCTAATTTAACGATCATAACTATTAAATGATCATAATTTTATGCTAATTAATCATTAAAATAAATTTAGTTATTAATATACGATCAATTATAATTTATAATTTTTATATTAGCGATCAATATTTTAATCGATTGCTAAGTTATGATCGAAAATTTATTCGGTTGTTATTTAACAATCGAATTTTATTTCGGTTATTAAATCAAGTTTTCTTTTATAGTGTGCTTCAACCACGTTGAATTCATCGCCGTTTTGGGTGGTGCTCATTCAACTCATCACTAATATATGGAGATAATGGATAGTTGGCGATCATGCGCCCTCAGGGAGCATGGTGGATCGACACGGAAGAGGCTATGTTTGTCAAAGCTATTATCACTTGGTTTCATCCAAAGGTGACCGATTGCATCTGATTTAATTTTGAGCGTTTTAATTACGAGTCATTTGACCCGTTGTGGAAATGTACAATATGGAGACGAAAAGCATCAACCGATTATTATCACTTGACGGTCACTAATTTAATTTTTTCCTGATGAGTAATGAACTTTTTGTTTTTAAAAAGAGAACTTTTTTTGTCTAATAATGTTTTTGTAATTTTGTGTCTTCTGTGATTAGCAACTGTTAGTGCTCATCATTGGTAGTTTTTTTAGGAAAAACACATTTTTAATTGCTCAATGATATATCTATGTATTTACATGGTTATTAATGTATCTCTTTAATGAATTAAAAAAAAAATATCATGTTTATTTGGTTTGTGGTGGACTAAAATAGCTGCTTAAATATTTTTGAAATTTTATATTTGTCAGTTTTTTTAAATATTTATATTTAGTGATGTTTAACTACGGAAAATTTATTAGGTCATTAATTAACCACTCATTTTAAAGTCGGACGTTAATTTAATGATATATTTTTTAATCGTTTGTTAATATAACGTTTGAATAATTTTTTTATTATTAATTAGGGACCGATTTTACGGTCGGTCATTAATTAATAATTGATTTTAAAGTCGGTCGTTAATTTAATGATAAAATTAATTTCGTCGTTAAATTATTGATCGATTGAAAATTTTATCATTAAATTAGTGTTCAATTTGAAAATCGATCGTTAATTGATTATAATACGGGTGCAACTGTTGTGCAGCAGAGATCGGGTTTAGTTGCCAGCGGTGGGGATTACAACGCTATGTAGACTTGAAAGTTGTGGATTAATTTGAGGATGATAGATTTCTTGATTATTTTGTTAATTAAGATATGAACGACAGAGATTTCAATTACACAAACTAAACTAGTATTAAATTTTAGCATGCATATAAAATTTTTTAATCAATTTTGATGAATCTTTCATACGGTCAATTTAGCTAAATATGATTGATTCTCATTAAATAATTTAAATTAATTGAATTAAAATTTTATTAACATATTTTAAAATGGATCCAGGTGAGCTAACTCGCCTGGGCTTGCACGACCCGTGTGGATCTGCTTGTAACACGCTTGGGTTAATTCAGATTGAGTAAAAAATAAATTATCTAAAATTTAAGATTAAAATAGAAATAAAATTTAAGATTAAAATAGAAAATTTAATAAGTTCAAGAACTTGACCGGACTAATTCGTAACTTAAATTTAAAATTTTCAATATTTTTAATATTTTCTTTAGGCCGGGCTCGTTTTTAAAAAATTTCCCTACCCGCCTCAGGTTTTGACGATCCAATCCACTCCGTTACAGATTGACTCATTTAACAATACTAATCTTTTGCTTGAATTTTAAAAAATACATTTTAAAAATTTGTTTTATAAATTGAACTAGATTAAAAAATAAATATTTAATTAAGAATATTAAAAAAGAATATATATATATATATATATATATATCCATAGTAAAATAAAAAAAATATACAAATAATTATAATTTCTTTTAACTAATTGCACCCACATAAGTTTGGAAGAGAGGACCTCGGGAATGCAATTTCACTTTTGAGTTTTTTTTTACTTTCAATTTTGAAAAATAAAAGAGAAAAATTCCAGAAACCATAATGATAAAATGAAGATTTCAAATGTTCCAGAGGCAAATTGCAAATATCAAGCACAGTTTCAAGAACAAATTTGAACTTTTACCAGCAAAAAAAAAACAATTTTGTTAACTCTGCATCACCAGCTTTACAATTACACAGAGGGAAA
The DNA here is from genome assembly GCA_038050645.1 of Hedychium gardnerianum. Taxonomy (NCBI): domain Eukaryota; kingdom Viridiplantae; phylum Streptophyta; class Magnoliopsida; order Zingiberales; family Zingiberaceae; genus Hedychium; species Hedychium gardnerianum. The sequence goes on from JBBUKS010479183.1 coordinate 3,378, forward strand.
GGAAAGGAATGAGGAGCACCTGGAACTGCAGGTTGTGGGCTTCATTCATTGCAGTGCTTGCATCATGATGGACCTCTGCAACAGCTGCTGTTCATAAAGAAACTTGAAGATTTGATACTTCGCCTCGTGGTATTTCTTCAGCTTCTCCTCCTTGGATGCATGAATAACCTGCAAATCATAGCAATAATCAAGTTTTTGAATATACCCAACTTAAAAAGAAAGGAAAATAGCTGCATTTAGTGTACCTGACCAGCTGCATTTAGTGCCCTCATAGCTTCATGAAGGCCAGTGTATTTCTTGGCTGCAACAGCACCTAAAATGGCAGCACCCAGAAGCACTGTCTCACTTTCTCTTGGAAGAACGATTTGGCAGCCTGCCAGTTTGGCAATCATACAATGTGATTTCTTGTGGATGAGATGTACAAGATGAGAGGAGAGAAGAGATACTGGAATTGAGCTTACCTACGATATCTGCATGTTCTTGAACATACAGAGGGTTTTTGGAGAGACCGCCGCATGCAAGAAGTGTATCAATCTGCAGTTGCAAAAGGATCCAGGTCATTAGTTAGCTCAGCAGATGCTTGTCTTTGTAAGAGGAGTTCGAGCTTCTTGAACGACCCAGGATATCTTCAAAAGATAAATATCAATACAATAAAATGCTTGGTTGAAGAACATTTAGTGGCCCAGAGAATGTAGCAGGGTTTAAAGTTTTGTACTTAGGACGGCAATGACAGTGTAAGTCCTCGTGAGTATAGGCAATCCAATTGGTGACACATACTAGTGATTATAGAAAGTAGCTATTAAAAGTTTCCTAAAGGCAATTGTGCTATGTTTGACAAATCTTGCAACCCTAAATATGTACACTGAATAAAAGAAGTGAATGACTTGCCTTGTGCCCTTGAGAATTGCAGTGCTCCATGATGTGCCGAGTGCCATATGCTATGCCCTGGATTGTTGCTAGGTACAGAAGTGCCAACTGTTTTTCGCTCGTATCAAGGGTCAAGCCACAAACCATCCCTTTTGATTTGGGGTCAGCAATGGGTGACCTGATCATGGTTAAATTTGGATACAGAGACATGGTTATACAGGTAAAACACAAATTCACAACTTCACAGAGAATAGCTAAGACTGTTTCATACAATAAATAGTTATACAATAGATTTGTAGAACATAGACATTTGATCGTGTGGGCATATACTAAAGACTTTTGTGGCTTGCATCAATAAGCGACAAAAGACTAAACCACTCTAGGTGCTTCCAACTCGGAAATAAAAATTCTGCTTTAGTGTAGTGAAAAGCCATTATACTTTCATGAGTAAACTTTTTTTCTTTGAATAGCCAGAATCAACATAATGGCAGTACATTCTTTGTATTCTTACCTGTTTCCATGAAAATCAGGAAGAACATGCAAGTCTTCTGTCAGGGCAGACAGAAAGGGCGCTTTTCTTTCTTGCATCATGGACTCCAAAATCTTGTTCAATATTTCATAAATGGAAACACCTATTCGATTTGAAAAACCTAGTGTCAGTATCAAACTCATTTTAGTGGTTTATATTCCAATGTCAACAACTATATCTACAGACATTTTCAGTATGCACCAGTATTGATGAATTGCTACAAATCATAATGACAGCTTTTAAAGATACCGAATTGAAACATACTTTGGGAAGCAGCCCGGTTGGCAATAAGTGGAGCAGCAGGATGGTTCCCGACTATGTGATCAAGAAGGGCGCCAGTTGCACTCTGCCCACCTTCAGTTAGCCAGTAACCGGGCACCATTGCTGCACCAAGTAAAATAATTGCCATAACACGTTAGTTAGAAAAAGTCCTAAAATGGAAAACATTACGAGACCAAAAGTGAAAAGATATACCAGACCAAAATGGACCCCAGACGCCGGGGATAAACAATTTGTTGCAAGAAACAGCCATGTGGCAAGTAGATGTCCCACAAACTAAGACCATTCGATGACAAATTGCCTCCTCATCAGCAACTGAAACACAGTTCCAATCTGAATAATATCCACAACTCCAACAATTCGAAAAAGAAAACTCTATTATAACATATTATGATAGAAATGAACTAGAACTTTCCAAGTGCACCTTGATGTTTAGACTCTATTTCAGATACACTTTCCATAGTTCCAATACCACCAGCATGAGCATCAATAAGTGATGTTCCAACAGGAGTCCCAGCCAATAGGCCTAGCTCCTGAAACATAAATATAGAGAATATTTAGAGAGAAAAATGAAGACAATGCAATCCAGAAGAGAATGGTTTTACAAGAAACAAGATATGGATAATATCCTTTTTTATTATTACATATATATTCAGTTAACAGTTGTGATTGAATCAATGATTTCATCATTTTCTAATTTCTTACCTTTGCAGCAGTTGGTGTCAAACCAGAACCCAATGGATAGCCAGGAAAAGCAACACTTCGACCTGTAGTTAACCAGGAAAATTAAGATAACTATCTAAAACATGTTGGAAGAAAAGAAGAAAGGTAAATAAAAATAGCTATAATTAGATCTTTAGTTATAATAAGGTGTAGTAACATTCACTTTGTCTCCTATATTATGGTCAAGACAATTGGTCAATAAATGGGCAATCTAACAACAAGAGCACACTGAATGTCTGAATCTGGACAATAGTTTGCATTGATTGCACTTCCATAGGATTTTGTTCAAGATATTTTGTTTTTAAATCTTGTTTCCATGATGCTCAGAATATGAAAATTAATCCTCAAACCAAAAAAACAAATATCAAATAAAATCTTGTCGCCTAAGATTCTTTACCAATTTTTCCATGATTCCCATCTACGAGATCCCCCAGACCAATTTCCTCCCAAAAATCATCATCCCATCCACATGCCTCCATGCTAACTGTATCCTTTTCCTTAGCAAGCTCCAGGTGTGCATGACCAAGGTACGTCCACTTGCAGACAGTTGTACACAGACTACGAGTGTCATCTCCTGTTGCCCTAACATCCAAAGACGAGGACAATGTTAAATATTCAAATAAAATTTCAAAGTAGTTCCGAATAAAACAGTCTCTATAAAGCAAATAAAATTATTTGACATACCTGAATGATAACCAGTCACTTAAATCCATCCATCTACATACCAGAGACCAAGATTCTTGCAAATTCTCTTTTACCCACAATAGCTGCATAGTTAAGTTGCATTAGTATGTATCAGTTTTACTTATAGATAAACAGTTCAATAAATGAATACAAAGATATATGCAAATACAAAAGAATGTCATACATTGAGTTAAGAGCAATACAAATATTTACCAATCACTTAGTCCATGACCCTTCAATACTAAAATAGATGCAGAAAAATAAAGTTCCAGAAATTGAATGTACCTTGTTGTCTACTGAATTGGCTATGTCAAATCATACTACACCACCATATGAATGAAATAAGTTTTCGTCATCTATGTTCAAGTTTTCAATAGCATTGGTTCTCATACTCATGGCTAAGCAATTGTTAAACTGAAACTACAAACTCATGATCCAAACCAGTAGCAAAGAACTGCATGTAAGATCAGAGGTTTAAACTGCAGAATCTAGAGTAAGTATTACCATGAATTTGATAGTTTTTTGTTAATTCTTAACTAGCAAATGTGTCTTTGAGCAAGATGAACTAATAATGACGATGAGAAGTATATTATGGAGAAGAAAAATAATAACATATGACAATGAGGAGTCAAACAATAAAAAAGTAGGGTACACACAAACCACAAGAATACTTTCATGCAGCTGGATCAGAATTACACTTGTAGAAGCTGTCCAATATTAAGAACACCATAATTTGGCAAATTTGTACTGATATCATATGTGTGAGCATCTCTAAGTGAAAGTGAGATGCTAGGTGCATGATTGCTTGTGAAGTTGGTATGGCTACTACTTTACTGCCCAACTAATTTTCTTCAAAGCCATTTACCTTCAGATTCTGTGAAGGAGAACAAGCCATGTTACTAGTTGAAAAAAAAAGTGGAACAAATTGGTAGCATCGGTCCATAGTATGTTTCCATTCCTTTATGTGAATCACACAAAAATCATTTGCTACACTCCAACCATCTGGCATCACATTTAACTATTACCTCCTGATGAATGATAGCCATGCAGATTTTCAAGACAAACTTAGCCTTTTTATTTGATGAAAAAATTGTTGCTAAAAACTCGAGTTCATCAAGGAAAATTTTGAGTACCTTGGGCGCTTGCATCTCAGGTGACAAAGAACCACCACAATACTGCAACACAGTTGACTTGCAAGCATTAATTCGCTCAGCCTGACTCACAGCCCTATGATCCATCCACACAATGATATTTCGTCTAGCATCACCAGACAATGAAACTGATACAGGGGATCCATCTGAATCAACAGCGACTGTAAAAGAAACCCGAAATCTGAAATAAATTAAAAAAATCATAATTTGAAATTACTACTTCGATAATTTTTTTAATTTTGCGAAAAAGGTTACCAAGGGAACAAGTAGCCGCAAATCCTAGACCAGATACTTCTTGGGGACCAACATTAGCCAGAGCGCACGCTGCTCGCACAGCAGTACACACAGCATGCCAGATATCTGTGGAGGATTGCTAATACGCGAAATGGATAATGTTATCCAAAGAAATGAATAAACAAACGAGAATTAAAGCCGTAATCTGTTGTTACTTCACAACCTCAATGCAATCTTTTTCCTTCCATATTTGTATTGGGCTGCTGGCCGAACCTATCAGTCTACCTTTCTCATCAAAAAGTCCTAACATCGAGATGAAAAGAACCATCTTTGAGTGGATTGGACGCAAAGCAAGTCGCAAAAACCACCCAAAAGATGGATAAATAGCACCATGAAGATCAAATCGACCACAAACACCCAATCGATTCAAGAAAAAAATTGAAAATTTAATACCGGCGCGGGCGCTGCCGGTTCCGACGTCGACGCCGAGGAAGACAGTGCGACGGCCGCCGGCTGCGTGGGAGGAGGAGCTCATCTCGGCAGGGAGTGAGGCGGAGTGAGAGAGGAGAGGCGTCGCCTCGGATGCCAAAGAAGAGTACCGCGTCCGCCGCGCTGCAACCATCGCTTTCCGCCTTAGCCTCTTCTTCTTCTACTCTCGTTAATCTCGATCCGGAGATTAATTAGATATAAAAAATAATTAATTAACCTTAATGACGCCCTTAATCTGATGCCAATCTCTAATTAACTCTGCCACTGCTGACCCAGATTTTAACCCTCGACCACTAGCGAAGGATTTGACGCGACCCCACTAGTGTTCTAAGGACCTAGGAATTGGGTAGGTTAAAATAATGTACCCAGATGGTAAGCGTATATTCTACGTTCGCATTTATTTTTTCCTCGAAAAAAATGATTTTTCCATTTATTTATGTATTTTCAATTCTATATATTTTTCAACCAAATAAATAATTTTTACTGTGAGATATTTTTTTTTCAAAATAAATAAATAAATAAATATAAAAAATTGAATTAAACATTCATTTTTGCTAATAAATTCCATTATTTTCGAATAAATCCATCTCTGTTTTAATTTTCTTGGCGGCTGAAGCAGGCGACAGCAAGACCGCCGGGAGGAAGTCGGCGGCGAGGTCGCCGATGGAGGCAAAGAAGCGGAAGCCTCCGTCACCGTCTATCTTCCTCTTCGCCTGGGGCAGCAATTATTCAGGCGAATTTTCTACAGGCATTGGCGGTGTGCATGGCAGCGCACTCATCCGCTTCTTCCACGGCGGCCTGAGTCGGCGGACGGTGGCTGTTGTTCCCCGTCGGCGAACTCTGATTCCATGGCAGAGTTGGTGGTGGTGAAGGAAGAAGAGGAAATTTGAGAGAAAACACAATTAGGAATATTAATTTTAAAATTATTAAGGGTGATTTTAAAAAGTGAGCGAATAATTTAAAACAAGAGGAAAAACCAAACATTCCATAGGTTGAACATCAATGATTCATCAGCAAAAAAAGACGGATGGATTTTAAGTTATATAATTTTTAATAATAAAAATATAATAATTAAAAAAATAAATAAAATATCAAAATTAATATTAGTATATTTCCAAAATTAAAAAGTGAAAAGTTTTGAAAAGATATACTCAATTAAATATCAAATAATATCAAATACACTTTTTTTAACTATAAGAAATTCAGTGTCATTTAAAATTTTGAAATCTTGATAATTTCTATGTTCATATTTTTAATAATTTTTCTTGAAATATATATTAAAAAATATATATCCTCTATATATAGATCCATATATATACGTGCTCATATTCTTGTATCTGTGTAATTTATATTCACATTTATTTATCTCTTCAGTTTTCGTGATTTATCTTCTTCGTGTTAGTCCTAAAACGAGATGGTGGAGGGTGCTGAGAACAAGCACTTCATCTTTTTGCCATGTATTAATGTGCTCAGGTCCCAAATTAGATTTTCTTGTGTCTTTCATTAATGTTACTAGCTAGAGTCTCTTTGATCGACTCTATCACTCTTATCAAGTTATCTTAGTCCTAATAATTTTAATTGTAAAATTAAAAGTAATTGTTAAATAAGTAAGATAAATTATCCAATTAATGATATGTAAACTAAATGATATTAATAATAAAAAAAAGGAAAGGTAAAACTTTGAAATAGTGGAACATGATTTATAAAATAGATAATATATCTTAAGTTTGATTGGATTGATAGTTGATGTGGTAACTAGAGAGATGGCAAAAACTCAGAGGCATAATATGCCGTCCCGAACAGCAATGAACTATTTGGGTTGTGATAATTCACAAACTGTTGGAACATGATTCAAGCAATCAATATCAGTAATTTTTCAGCTTGTGATCAGTTAATTAAAAATGCTAAATTTCTTGATGATGCAGCAAAAGGAATGAATTATCAAAAGTATCACAAGATTCATGTTTCACAAGGATTATCAGAACTTCAGATCAAATCCAAAAGGCAATATCTGAACATTTCAGTTTGTGATCATAAAGAAGATGACCACAATTCTTTTCATAGCAATCAATGAGTTTTATGGCTACAAACTACTTGTTTGGAATTGAATTGCTCTCTTTTCTTTGAGTAAAAGTTTGGCTCAAGTCTAGTTTGAGTACCTGAACTATATAATCCTGATCGTCCGTTTACGATACATCGATCGGATCAGACGGTTGAGATTCGGAGGAACACTAAGCTTAAAAAAAATTCTGCTCAAATTAAATAATTGTCATAATTTGGAGGACACCCCAATCCAACGGTGGAGAACAGGGTAAGAGTGCATAGTATCAAAAAGATCTGTATTTTGATACCTCAACTATTTAAAGGGGGGGCGGGGGGGGAGAGAGATCTGGACACAGCTGCGTCGGTACCGGAGAGGGGAGAGAGAGATTAGGGTTCTTCATCAGCTACAAGGTTTCGTTGTAGCTTTGGTAAGCTCGATTCAGACCAATTTGTTCCTTCGATTTGCTACTTGATGCATGCTTGTGATGAATCTGTTGCCTTGAGGTGCGAAATTGCCCTCTTTTATGGGTTGTTTTTCTGATATGTGTCAGTTTAATCTGTATGAGTTATCTTGCTCGGTGATTATTTCAACTTTGTTGGTTATATAGCTTGATTGGTATGCATTGATTTGAGGTATGATCTGCGGTCCATTTGATTATCCTAGGGTTTTCTAGTTCACCATGGAGAATGTTTGCCTGTTTGGTTAGCGGACCGAGAAATCTGTGAAATGATGTTAGAAATTTGGATTTATTATGCCATATGTAGGTCACAGATGGTGGATACTTAGAGTTGATCGGATTGCCTTTACACATCAATGAACTCTAGTACATGTCAGGGTGTTCGGGCACCATTTCCATATATTTCTAGTTTTTTTTTGTAGGGATGACAAAATTTATTGTATTTTGGACATTTACAAGTAGAGGAATAATATGTGAAAGATTCAACTTGAATAAGAATGGTCATTCCAAACACAACAACAACCAAGACTTATTCCATTAGGTTGGGTTGGGATCCTTCTGCACCATCTGTATATCATCATCTATATTTTAATAAATTTTATTTTGTTTTATTATTACTAACCAAGTCTTTTTTGGTCTTCTTCGTTTGATGTGCATATTTCACATCGCCTAACTAGAACATTTATTGGTCGTCTAAGTATATGTTTGTATCATCTTAAACATGTCTAATTTTTTCTCAATAGATGCAACCACGACTTTCTCTCTAGTGCCCTCATTTATCATCCTGTCTATCCTCGTATGTTCACACATCCACCTTAACATCCTCATCTCTGCAACTCTCATCTTCTGTTCATGTGCTCGAGTCATAGCCCAACATTCAGCTCCATATAACATAACAGGTCTAACTACCATTTTTATAAAATACAAAGTATCAAAATATATATATATATATATGAATCGATTATTTTTAAAATTAATTAATTAAAAAAAAATATCTGAATTAATTCATAAAACTATTTGTTCATTATTATTTTTATTTGCAAGATCCCACTTTAAGGAACTCATTATCTTTTAATAGTTTTTTTCTTTATTTTTAAGTGAAAAATATAGTTACAATATCAAGCAAATATCTACTATACTAACGTATAGTCAATCTTTTTCTTTTATTTTTTTTAATAATTATTTTAATATAATACCGTGCAACAATAACACAATAATTTAAAATATTTTTTGAAATAAATTTTAAATATTTTTGGGTAGAAAATTAAAAAAATATCCTTTATTATCATAATTCCTCATTTTAAAAAAAATTAAAAATAGTATAATTTTCTGTCTAAAATATTTTTTTATTATAAATTAACTGGACAATAGAAATATGAACACCACTTTAAAGCAATTTTAGTCGAAATAATTCTAAAAGTGAAGTAAAACAATTTTAAAGTGATTAATTTTAATTAAAATAGAGAATTATATCAAAACATTATGAGATTTAAAAAGTATTCTTTTATTGATTTCGATTAAAAAAATTGTTTTTTAAAATTTTCTTATCTATTTTTTTTTTAATGTTCAAACGTTATTTCTTTGTTTTTATTTTAAGCATTTGACACTCTATTTCTTACCATTCCGCAACCCTCCTCTTCTTGCAGTCTTGCAGGTGCCGTCGCCCTCGTCCTCTTCTCGTCTCGTTTCTCCCTTTTCTCTGCTCAGGTGCAGTGAAGTCTTCTCCAGGATCTCCTCTCCCCTCGCGTCTGGTAAGGTAAAGTTGATCTGTTTCTGCACCAGTCCTCGATTTCGATTTTTTCCCCCTTATTCCATAGATTCATTGTTCTTTGATTTCTTGTCGCATTCTTGGGATTTCTCCTGTTTTTATCTTCTTCAGCTGATGATAGTTCAGTCTTTCCCTGGATCTCTCTTAATTATTGTTAGATCCCCTTTCGTTTCTCGATTTTAGGTTTTATTTGTTTCTTCCAAATATATATATATTGATTTTTCGTGATTTTTGGCGTGTGTTAAAGACAGGTTTCTTGATCGTTGGGAATGGATCAGCCGCCGGGCCACCCCGTTCCTCCGGTGATCGGCGTCGGAGTCCCCTACCCTCCCGGCGCTGGTCCGTACCAGGCTTATCAGAACCTATTCCAGCAGCAGCAGCAACAGCAGCAGCAGCACCTTCAGTTGTTCTGGGCCGATCAGTACCGGGAGATCGAGCAGACCACCGACTTCCGCAATCATAGCCTGCCTCTCGCTAGGATCAAGAAGATCATGAAGGCCGATGAGGACGTGCGCATGATCGCCGCCGAGGCCCCCGTGGTCTTCGCCCGCGCCTGCGAGATGTTCATCTTGGAACTCACTCACCGGTCGTGGGCTCACGCCGAGGAAAACAAGCGCCGGACGTTACAAAAGAACGACATAGCAGCCGCAATCAGTCGCACCGATGTGTTTGACTTCCTCATTGATATCGTGCCGAGGGAGGAAGGGAAGGAGGATGCTGCCCATGCGCTTGGAGCACCGCAGGCCGATGCTCTCCCCTACTATTATGTCCCCAAGTAGCATCCTCCGCAATGTGAGACCTTCAATAAACTCTACTGTTCTAGCTAAAGGAATTAGTGTGACAATAAGTTAAGACATGAATTTGGTTTTGTTGCCATGTTATCTCATCTGAAAACTAGATTCTAGTAAAATTTGCTTGCCATGGCTGCTGCTAATGAGTTGTTTTCTGCTTGATCTTATAATTGCTTTAAAGTTTTATAGAATTTTTCTCCTTGTCCTCAAATTTTAGATGGAAGTTTAGCATTTTACTTCTTGCATTATTCTTTACATTTGTTTGAACTTGATATGTTGTGTTGATCTCTCATGCATTATAGGACAAAGTGGTTATTCAGAGATGATTGATACTACCTTTTACCTTTGTGGATCATCATCATATTTCTGATTTTAAACCTTTTTCTTTCTTGTTTCTTTTGTGCAAGTAAATGGGTAAATGGATTGCCCTGTTTTGTTCTCTTGCCTTTAAAATGCTTGCGATACTCAAGAACTAAGGTTGAAGATCTCATCAATTTCCTATTTACTTGATCTTGTTTGAGCTTGTGGGGCATATTAAATGTTTGCTTGATTGGGATTAGGAATCAACTTCTTCAACATTTTCAATTAGAAAAAAAAAAAAAGCTCAAAATTGATTCTGAGGAGCCAAGTTCTGTGTAAAAAGATAAGGCTATAAGAATTATGATTCTCTATTTATACTTTATTTCAGAAATAATTGTTTTTTACTTATCTTATTGGGCAAACATCAAATGGGTGCCCATAATTTTCTTATTAAAGTCCAATGGACTGCTTATTTTCAAAATATTTTTACAGATCATTTGATATAAGACACTATAATTAAATGATAGTGTCAAGTATAACCCGTATTTAATTAAAAATTGTTTGTGTCAATATTTTGAATAACTTTACTTCTTGATATAAGACACTATAATTCTTGAAAATGAGTCGTAATATAAAAATAATAGTAATCATATAAAAAATATAATTTAATTAACTTAAATTTCTTACTTCATCTTTTATTTACTATGAGTTTAAATAAATAAAAAATTATTCAAAATAGTCCAACTGATTTATTATTGTTTTTTAAAAAATAAGTAGAGACCTTTTGAAAAAGTTTAAAAAATATTAGAATTTTATTAGGATAATTAAGATTTTATTAAAAAAAATATTTACACGATATCAAATTCGAACACCAACAAAGATGAAACGAAGAGAAATAATCCTATCCAGAGTAAAACTTATCACATAGAAAAATAAAATTAAAAAATATATTAATTTAAAGATAATATTTAGAACTCCTTTTATAAATTAACTCAACACTAAATATTAAAATAAATATTTTAAATAAATAAAATATACTAATTTAATAGCGAATATAATTATTCTCTATTTATTAATAAAATAGAAAATATTTATTATCAAATAAAAAATAAATATCTGACTTATTATAGATGGTGAGTGATTTACGGATGATTTGACATGGAGATTGACTTCGTCGTTGGTCTTTGATCAATAAAGAGAGTCTTGGGAGAAGTCTTTCGTATCTTCACCTGAAAAAAATTAAGAGAGAACGATTAAAATGACGACTAAGAAGTTGAGAGATTCGGGAGCCAGACTATTGAGAGCCGAGAGATTCAAGAGTCGAGCTACTAAGAACTTAAGTTACTTATAGTCTCTTTTAACTGCTACCTCTATTTTTATATTTAATTTTTCCGTCACACGATACCTCTGAATTATCATGAATATTTTTTAATTTTAAAGATATTTTAATTTCTTTCTGTTTTATAGTAGACGAAGAATGAGCTTCATATTTATCCTCAATTTTTTTTAAATATATTTTTTAGATATTTATTTCCTTATCTGCTTTAAGTATGTTATTTAATATAAAAAAAGTCATATTATGATGATAAAAAATAAAACGTTTATTTTAGCACTTTCGTTCATTCGTCTCAGAATTAATACGGAAAAGCATTTGAGGCAAGTTTGCCCAAGGATTAAAAAATGATTTATCTAAGAAATCATGTAAATAAGTGGTGTTATTTTTCCTTAAATAACAATATTATTTAAGTTTATTTCTAAGAAATCATGTAAATGATTTATCTAAGAAATCATGTAAATAAGTTTATTTCTACTGGCATTCATATTTCCACTTTATTTGTAAGGAACTATATCAATATTATTAAGTCATGAACTTACTAAGGAACTATATCAATTTGAACCCATGAACTGAGCTTGGAAAACCAGTGCAATGCCTTAGTTATAAGTTTTTCCTCAACAATATTCATAGTTTTCTCCTATTAGTTTTCATTTCTCTATTTTAGTTTGACAACCAATTAAAACTATCTTAAATAAGTTGAATTCCACATGAATATGACTAGAGGTTAGTAAAAGTTTAATTAAATTAAATTAATACTATAAGAAAATTCGAGAATAGTGATCGAATTTACGACGAAAGTTTATGTTTATCGTTGATTAGCGATGGAATTAAAATCCTTCGCAAGATTAGAGATGAAATCTAAATTCTATCGGTAATTTGAGACAGAACGAAAATTTCGTCGCTATATTATCTACAAAATTTCTTTTCAACCGTTCGATAAAGACGGAGTAGCGGTGGAAAATAAATTCCGTCGCTAATTAACAACGAAATAATTTTCATCGTAAATTAGTGATGGAATAATTTTCGTCGCTAATATCGTGATCAAAAATTAGGTCTGAGCCTTAATTTTTCTTCCATGCGACGCCCCCTCTTCCCGATTCCTCTTCCTAGAATAGTGACGGAATTGGCGATGGTTTCCATCGACGATTAGCAACGAAAAATAAATTTCGTTATTATTTAACGACCGAAATTAATTTCCGTCGCTAATTAGTCATGAAGTTTATTTTTCGTCACTAATTAGCGACGAAATAATTTCCATCGCTAGTATGAGGTTAAAAATAACCCTAATTTTCTGTCACGCTGAGCCCTAATTTTTCTTCCCGATATGTGGCTATCTCGGCTCCAACGTCTCTCTCTTCGATGTTCTCTCTCTCTCCGGTGACCTCTTCGATCTCAGTACGCTCCTCTCTCTCTCTCCGTCGTCCTCTTTCCTGTTCACTTTCGCGTCCTCATGGTCAGGCCGAGCAAGCTCACAACCGCTAGCTTGGCCAACCGTCGGCTCGTGACCGAGAGCTTGCGATTGACAGCTTGGCCGCTTGTGAGCTCGCAACAGATAGCTTAGCCGGTCGTGAGCACGCAGTCGTGAGCTTGGCCGACTGCGAGCTTGGCCAGTCGCAAGCTTAGCCGACCGTGAGCTTGGCTGGCCTCGAGCTCACGGCTGTGAGCTTGGTCGGCCACAAGCTCGATCGATTGCAAGCTTGGCTTGTCACAAGCCCAGGCTACTCATCTATGTTAATATTAGAATTCATTATCTTTGATTAGAACATAAAAAATAATATATGACTATTATAAATAAGATTTTTACAATTGTGGCAAAAGG
>JBBUKS010479223.1:0-16840 GCA_038050645.1 Hedychium gardnerianum
GGGTAAAAATGTAAAAGAACTACGTGAGCTTTGATTCCCCTATATCATAAGGGGATACGTAGGCAACTTAAATAAGTACAAACCCTTTGTTTAAATAAATTTTAAAATTTTTAATATAATATTCTTGAATCGTGGCGAACAGTGGTGAATCGTGAACTGAACCGTGAACTGTTGGTTTCGAACCGTCAACCGTAACTGTCTTGGCTGGTTAAGGTTAAGGGTCGACCCCCCAAGAACCGTCGAACCGATGGTTCTGAACCGTCAAACCATCAGTTCCAAACCATGGTCAGGTCTATAGGAGAGATATGACCTCGATCTTTACTATGTTCGAGTCAGGAGAGATTTAACCCTTAAAAGGGCAATGACTATGGAGATAGCTGGTTCGAGACTAGGATAGATGTGAGCTCGTTCGGGAATATGTCTAAGTTGGGAAAGATTGGAAAAAGGATAATTGCTGATGGAGATCGCTAGTTCGAGACCTAGATAGATATGAGCTCGATCCCAACTATGTTCGAGTCGGAAGAGTTTTGGACCCCAAAAAGGGCAATTGCTGATGGAGATTGCTGGTCAGAGACTAGGATAGATATGAGCACGATCCCGACTATGTCCGAGTCGAGAGAGTTGGATCCTGAATTGCTGATGGCAATCGCTGGTCTGAGACCATGATAGATATGAGCTAGATTTCGACTATGTCTAAATAGGAAGAGAATATACCCCGAAAAAGGCAATTGCTGATGGAGATCACTGGTCCGAGACCAAGATCGATTTTAGCTCGATCCTGATTATGTCCTAGTCGGAGAGATTGGACCCTCAAAAGGGCAATTTCTAATGGAGATCGTTGGTTCGAGACCAAAATAGATATGAGCTTGATCACAAGTATATCCGAGTAAGGAGAGATTGGATTATGAAAATGGTAATTGCTGATGGAGATCGCTGGTTCGAGACCAGGTTAGATATGAGCTCAATCCTAACTATGTCTGAGTTGGGATAGATTGGACTCTAAAAAGGGAAATTACTGATAGAGATAGCTAGTCTGAGATAAGGATAGATATGAGCTCAATCCTAACTATGTCCGAGTCGAAAGAGATTGGATCTTGGAAAGGGTAATGGCTGATGGAGATCATTAGTTTGAGACCAGGATAGATATGATCTCGATCCCGACTATATTTAAGTTGGGAGAGATTGGATCCTGAAAAGGGCAATGTCTCATGAAGATCGTTGCTCCGAGACTAGGATAGATATGAGCTCAATCCCGACTATGTCTAAGTTGGGAGAGATTGGACCATGAAAAGGGCAATTACTAATGGAGATCACTAGTCTAAGACCATGATAGATATGAACTCGATCCCGACTATGTCTGAATTGATAGAGATTGAACACTGAAAAGGGTAATTACTAATGGAGATCTCTGGTCTGAGACCAAGACAGATATGAGCTCGATCATGACTATATCCGAGTCGAGAGAGATTAAATCCTAAAAAGGACAATTGTTGATAGAGATTACTGGTCTGAGACTAGGATAGATATGAGCTCGATCTCAACTATATCTGAGTCGGGTGATATTAGACCCTAAAAAGGGCAATTTCTGATGAAGATTTGAGCTCGATCCCAACTATATCCGAGTTAGGAGAGATTAGACCCTAAAAAAGGTAAATACTTTTGGAGATCGCTGGTCCGAGACTAGGATAGATATGAGCTTGATCCCAAATATGTCCGAGTCGAGAGAGATTGAACGCCGAAAAGGGTAATTGCTAATGAAGATTGCTGCTATAACATTAAGATAGATATGAGCTCGATCTTGACTATTTTCTAATCGGGAGAGATTGGACCCTAAAAAGAGCAATTGTTGATGAAGATCACTGCTCCGAGACCAGGATAGATATGAACTCGATCCAGACTATATCCGAGTCAAGAGAGATTGGACCTTTAAAAGGGCAATTACTTATGGAGATCGTTGGTCCGAGACTAGGATAGATATGAGCTCGATCCCGACTATGTCTGAGTCAAAAAAGATTGGACCTAAAAAGAAAAATTACTGGTGGAGATCGCTGGTCTGAGACCAGTATAAATAAGAGCTCCATCTCGACTATGTCTGAGTCAGGAGAGATTAGACCCTGAAAAGGGTAATTACTGATGGAGATCGCTGGTCCGAGACAAGGATAGATATGAGCTCGATCCTGACTATGTACGAATCGGGAGAGATTGCATCTTGAAAAGGGCAATTGATAATGGAGATTGCTAGTACAAGACCAGGAAAGATATGAGCTCAATCCCGACTATGTCTGAGTCGGGAGAGATTGAACCATGAAAAGAGCAATTGTTGATGGAGATCGCTAGTCTGAGACTAGGATAGATATGAGCTCGATCCCAACTATATCGATAAAGGTAACAAAGTAGCTATAACCTTCTCATGCTTGAGTTGACATCGATCCACATATATCTATATGTATGAGGCTGAGCAACTCTCCCACTAGTTCACCCTTTCCAGAAAAAGGTAACTTAGTCATTTTGCCTATTAAGCATGAGATGCATATATCAAATGAATCCAATTCAAATAATTCCAAACTACGAACCTTTTGTAGTTCGAACATACGTTTCTTACTTATATGACCAAGGCAATAATGTCATGAGTAGGAGGTTAACTGATCATCCGTTCGAGTATGCTTGTTGCTTGTTTCGATATTGAATACATCATTGGATATATCTAGCATATAGATTCCATTGTATAATATTCCAGTCTCATAAAGAACGTCATTCAAAGTTATGTAACAACAACTATTATTAAAAGTCAAATGAAAATCTTTTCTATTTAAACAGGAAATAGAAACAATATTCTTTATTAATGTAGGAACATAATAACAATTATCCAATTCTAAAACTAGTCCACTAGAAAGCTCTAACAAATAAGTTTCGATGGCCACAGCTGTAACCTTTGCTCCATTACCAACTCACAAATTTGATTTTTCCTTGATTAGTCTTCTATTATCCCTTAGTTCATATATGTCATTACATATATGTGAGTCACATCCAACATCCAATATATAATATCCAAGTGTTAGAGGAAATAATATGACATTCAATAATGAAGATACCTGAAGTAGATGGGGCATCGAATGTCGTCTTCTTCTTCATGGACTCAAGATAAATCTTACAATTTTTTCTCTAGTAACCCATCTTACCACAATAGTGACATGGGTCTTTTGGTGCCAGGGTGTCAGTTCTACTATCTTGGCCTTTTTCTTCTTCCCTTTGGCTTGATGCTTTGACTTTCTCTTAGAACCTTTCTTCAAAAAGTCAACTAACACCACATTCTTCTTATCTTTCTTGACAGAAGGCTCCACAGTCTTGAGCATATTGATCAACTCAGAAATCGAGGATTCAATACGGTTCATCCGATAGTTCATCATAAACTGTGAATAACTTTCTGGCAAACTGTGTAGGGTTAAATCAATATTTAATTCATGATCCATCACAAAATAAAGTGATCCCAATCGCTCAATGAAGTCATTCATCTTTAGTACACATTGCACCGTAAACGTACCCTCTTGCATTCGTGAGTGAAAGAGGAGCCTAGGATATCGAATCATTCGAATCTCGCTTGCTCATCAAACAACTCACGCAGATGAAAAAAAATAGTCCGAGACCAGGGGAAGTATATTTTGAGGAGACAAGATAACATGTTGGGACCTTGTTCATTGATAAAAAGATTGTGTACAAAGAATTACCATTGAAGTATAGACAAATAGTATATAAAGGATACTTAATCTCCTTAGGTACGATAGGGTTGTAGATGATTAGCACTCTATGATCGGTCGAGCTTCTTTCCTTTAGAATCTTGCAAGTAGTAGGTTACCAAGCTCAACTTGCTAATGACCTGATAGGCTCCTCCCATTGAGGCTCCAACTTGTTGACATCGCCAACATGCTTTACTTTCCTCCAGACCAAGTCACCAAGTTGGAAAGCTCGAGGGATTACTCTTTTGTTGTAAGTTTGGTGAATTCTCTATAGGTAAGTTATGAGTCGAGCGGCTGCCCTTTCTCTGGTCTTGCTTATCAGGTCAAGCTCAAGGAGTCATTGGTCGAGGTTGTCTAAGACGTAGGTACTTCATCATGTTGATTTTTTGCCCACCCTGACCGAAACAATAGCTTCTCCACCGAATACAAGATGGAATGACATCATTCCCGTGCTTTCCTGGGGGGTGATTTTGTAGGACCAAAGGATGCTAGGTAATTCTTCCACCCAGCTACCTCCCACATGATCAAGCTTGATTTTGAGCTCTCGGACTATCTCCCGATTGACGACTTTAGATTGTCCATTGCTATGGGGTAGGCGATTAAAGTAAAAGTTTTTTGGATGCCAAAGCCCTCAAACCATTCTCTGAGCCTGCGACCCTGGAACTGTCGACCATTATCAGAGACAAATTTGTGAGACAGTCCATAATGGCAGACGATGTTTTTTCATAGGAATTTGATGATAGCATCTTCTGTTATCCGTGCCAAAGCTTCTGCCTCCACCCATTTGGAGAAGTAATCAACTGCTATTAGGAGAAATTTTTTGGACTAGGTTTAGTCGAGAAAAGGTCGACGATATCCATTCCCATTGATCAAAGGGGCAAGAGTCAGTGGGATGGTGAGAGAGATTCTGATGCTTCTGACAATAAATGCAGGTGACGATGAAGCGAGCAGTGTCAGCTTGCAAGGTTGGCCAAAAGTAGTTGACCCGTAGCACTTTTCGAGCAAACGTTCAGCCTCCAATGTGATTCCCACATATACCTTGATGAATCTCTTGCATGACATACTTTGTGTCTTCAGGGCCAAGGCATTTGAGGAGGGAGTGCGAGAAAGCCCGTCAATATAAGTTGTTTCCTATTAATGTAAACTGAGGGGCTCCTCTTTTGAGTAGTTGGGCCTGCTCCAAGTCAGAAGGCAAAGTTCCTTGTAGGAGAAAGGAAATGAGAGGAGTGCTCTAATTGGCACTTTCATCTTGGCTAGACACCCGATCAATCTGAGCAATTACCAGGTTTGTAGTCACCGAATCGTCCAAGGTCCAAGTAGCAAGTGTGCTCGCTATCTTGGCCAATTCATCTACCTTTTGATTCTCGGCTCGGGGGATCTTCTGGAGGATAACTTCTTGGAAGCTAACTTTTATTATCTCAAAGGTTTCAGTATAACACCTCAATCGATCATTTTTTATCACAAAACTACCTTCCAACTACTAAGTAGCCAGCTGAAAGTCCGAATGAATAATAACTCGGGAAGCCCTAACTCATTTTGCTGCTTGAAGACCTATCAGCAAAGACTCATACTCGGTTTCATTGTTGGAGACTCGGAACTTTAACTGAACAGAGAGCTTAAGCACATCTTTTCAGGCCGATGTCGCTGTCTTGTCGAGTAGATGATCCATCTACATAGATCTTCTATGTTCCTTCTGATTCCCAGCCAAAAGTTTTAGTTAAGAAATCTGCTAAGGCTTGAGCTTTGATGATCATTCGGGGCTGATATTGAATATCATATTCACTCAGCTCCGTATTCCATTTGATCAATCTCCTCGAGGCTTTTGGATTAGTTAACACTCGGCCCAGAGTGCTATTGGTTTGGATAGTGATTGGATGGAATAGAAAATAAGGTCTCAGTCAGTGAGCTATTAAGACTAACCCTAAGGTTAGTTTCTCCAAGGTGGTGTACCTGTTCTCAGCATCCTTCAATAAATAACTTAAAAAATTAATAGGGTGTTGCATGTTACCCTCTTGGCGTAGCAGGACAAAGCGGACCACTTCCTTAGCTATCGACAAGTATACACAAAGCATTTTCCCCACCACGGGCTTGGAATGCAGTGGCAGGCATGACAAGTACTCCTTCTAATTAGCAAAAGCTCTGTCACAGTTCTCGTCTCATTCAAATTTGAAAGTTTTACAAAGCACTTTGAAGAATGACATGCTCTGGTAGGCCGATCGGGAGATGAACCGGGAGAGTGTTATTATGTGCCCGACCAATGCTTGTGCTTCTTTGAGATTATGAGGATGGGACATATTCTGAAGTTCTTGGATCTTGTCGGGATTTGCTTCAATTCTCCAATAAATCACTATGTACCTGAGGAACCGACCACTCTTGTCTTTGAATAGGCATTTGCTGGGATTCAGCTTGAGCCCGTACTACCTCAGGGTACTGTAGGTTTCTTCACATCCGAGATTAAGTTCTCAGCTCAGGCAGTCTTGATCATGATGTAGTTCATATATACTTCAATGTTCCTCCCGACTTGATGCTTGAAGACCCAATCCATGAGCCGTTGGTAAATTGCTCATACATTCTTTAGTCCGAACAATATAACATTGTAGCAAAAGGTCCCATCAAAGGTGATGAAACTGACTTTTTCTTGATCTTCAAAGGCTAGAGGAATTTGGTAGTAGCCTTGATACACGTCTAACATGCAAATGAGTTCACATCCGGAAGTTGAATCCACCAGTTGATCGATGTGGGGAAGAGGATAACAATCCTTTGGGTAGACCTTGTTGAGGTCCCGAAAGTCTATACATATCCATCATTTTTGTCTTGGCTTAGACACCAGAACCACATTATCTAGCCAAGTCAGGAATTGACCCTCTCGAATGTGCCCGACTTCTAGTAATTTATTAATCTATGTCGGATTACTTTATTTTGATCAGGCCCAAAGTGCCTCTTCTTTTGTCAAATTGGCCGAGCGTCTGGAAGAATGTTGAGCCAGGCGTCTATCATGGTCGGGGATATGCAGTAACCTCTTTAGCCGACTAGGTGAAGATATCCTAATTATGTGAGAGAGAAGCAATCAACTTCTGTTTGAGCTCCAAGTGGCGAACTATGGCAAGTCGAGTGGTTCTATCTAGTCGGTAGGGATGGATTTGTATTTCCTCTTGCCCGTTTGTTGGTCGGGACACGGGTACATCCTGTACTACTTGTACGTCAGATGCTCGAGTCTTGCGAGCCTTGCGAGCCTTGCATGAGTCTATTTTGACTATATCCATATAGCACCTTTTGGTCGTTGATTGATCTCCTTTTACCACACCGACTTTATTTACCATAGGGAATTTCATCTTCTGGTGGAAGATGAAGACCATTGCTTGGAATGCGGTCAGTGCCGGTCTCCCCATGATGATATTGTAGGCGGAGGGGGTACGTCGAGTCCTTCATAGAGGTTCTTCCCCCAAGGATAGGGAGAGGTTGATCTGGACGAATGGATGTACTTTATGTGCAGTGAATCCAAATAAGGAGGTAACCATGGGTCGCAGTTCTTCGTCATCAATTTGCATTTGATTGAAGGCCTCCTTGAAGATGATATTAACCGAATTGCCTGTGTCCAAGAACACTCTCTTCACATTATAGTTGGTTATGAGAGCACAAATCACTAATGCATCCTCACGCGGAACTTCCACTCCTTCCAAGTCTTGAGGCCCAAAGTTGATTAGGGGGTCATCTCTTCTTCCTCAGTTAGTGCTAACTTCATTACCCTCCAATCTCCGATCGTGAGCCTTTCTAGTTTGATTTGAATATCCATCTGTTGAACCTCCGAATATCATATTGATATCCCTTTTCTGAGGCATCTTGCCTTTAATTTTCTCCTGATCAGCCTCTCGGCGGGACCGAGATGATTCTCGGGGTCCGGGAAGATTCTCGAGGTCCGCTAGACGATGAGCGAGCTCGCCATTCTGATTGGCGGGAGGCATCATCACGACGAGTGGTCCAGGGCGGGAAGCATCGAGAAGACCCAGGGGATGATCTTCTGGGGAGCGAACGTCGTTCAGCCACTCGTCACATTTCTCTGACATATTGGTGGCATTCTTGGGTAGAGTGGCCACCTAACTGGTGATAGGCACAGAAACGACCTATCATCTTGGGGAGCCATCGACCCAACTTTGAGGTCGGGGCCAGGGTGGCCTCCATTGTCTGCACAACTTTCTCTCCTCTCTGGGTCATCTGTTGGTGACTTGGGTGTGGCTCCCGATTCTGCAAGGGGGACGTAGGAGCTTTGCAACTCTAAGTGAATAGTTGAAGGGCCAAAGTATGGACTTCTTTTCTTCTTGCAAATTGTGATTCTTCTACATTGACATACTTGACCTCTCAGCTCAGCAAGCTATCAAAATATGTCAGGAGATTTTTCACCAAAGATCGGAAAAAGTCTCCTTCAATCAACCCCTAAGAGAAAGTGCTCACCATCTCTTCCGCAGTAGCTGAAGGAACATCTAGAGCAACTCGATTGAACTGTTGAATATACTCTTTCAAGGTCTCTTTCGTCTTTTGTTTGAGAGCAAATAAGTCGAGTGGGGTTTTGTGGCACCTCTTGTTGCTGGTGAAATGGTGTAAGAACGCAGTCTTGAAATCCTCAAAAAACTGAATGGAAGAAGCAGAGAGTCAGTTAAACCATCTTTGAACTGAACCCGAGAGGGTTGTTAAGAAAACTTGACACTTGATGTCATTAGTATACTGATGCAACAAGGCTATGTTTTCAAACTCGCACAAGTGATCTTCTAGGTCTGATGCTCCCGTGTATTCCCCGAGCTGCAGTGGTCAAAAATGACGTAGTAGCTCATCTTCAAGGATGCTTCTGAAAAATGGAGTGTCTTGGGATTGCTTCATTCGATCAGTGGTAGGCCCTTTACCCTATAAAGGGTCTCGGGGAGGTGTTTTTCCAGCCGAAGATTCTGAGGATTGCCCGCACCTAATAGACGTTCCAACAGGAGTCGAGATTGCACCTTGAGGTGTTTCATTCGGTCGAAGCAGCTACCGGTGAGGCACTTGTGGTACCTCAGTTAACTTAGATGGTATCTTGGAGAGCAAAGGGCCAGCACTGGCGGTCCTAGTGGCACTGATTGACTTGCAACACTGCCTACACCATAGCTGCAACAAGTTTGTTGAAATCCTCCATCGCCATGGTGATGACGATTGGTCTTATAGTGTCGTTCATCTCAACATCTCAGTTAAGGACTTAACTTAGAGTTCCCATAGATGACGCTATTTTGATCCTACTTGAGATCGCCGACGGGTGAGCCACCGATGAGTTGTTTCCTACGCTAACGAAGTCACCGATCACCAAGAATAGAAAGGGATAGTAGAAGATGTTTGCCGAACCTGAGAAGGAAAGGGAGAGAGGAAGAGTGGGTTAGAATGGAGACCAAGGGATGTCTTGCTCAGCCATTCCGACACTCAAGTCAATCTCTGACTGGGAAGGATGGAGAAGAGAAATAACAATAAGGAAAATGTAGGCATGAAAATGTCAAAAGCATACCTTGGCCCGCAGTAGCGGGCCCCTTTTATACCATTGCTGTAGGAATGGAACAATATCTCTCTTCATATGTTAATTGATGGGACGTCATTATTCATGGTAAAGGAGATGTCACATCGTCATATCTAAGGGTTGCGTCACTCATGTCTTGTACTATCACAGATCATGTTGTGCCCAATAACCACACGCAATGTACCCCATGTTGTTCCACATGCTTTGACAGCCCACATATTTTGAGAGCCCGCGTGGGGGCCCACGTGCTACTATTCACTTGGGATGGTTGGGTTGGAGAGTTTGGCTGTTAAGTGGACAGAGGTCAACAAAGCCGGGACGACTAGAGAGAGATTGTCAAATTATTATAGCTGAGCCGAGTGAGTGTGAGCATCAAATGAATGTAGCTGAGTAGTATGGATGGTAGCTCTGGGTCAGTGGAACTGATTAGAGATTAGCAAAGGGTTTGGTCGATGGGATCGTCTGGGGATAACATAACGTCTAGTCGGAAGGACTAATTGGAGAGGCGCTAAGCGTCCAATCAGTGAGATCAGTTGGAGATGAGCAGATTGTCCAGTCGGTGGGATCGATTAGAGATGAGCATAACATCCAGTCGAAGGGACCGACTAGAGAGGAACTGAGCGTCCGATCAATGAGACCGGTTGGAGCCGAGTAAAACGTCCAGTCGAAGGGACCGATTGGAGAGAAATTGAGCATCCAATCAGTGGGAATGGTTGGAGATAAGCATATCATCTAGTCGAAGGGATTGACTGGAGAGGAACTGAGCGTCTGGTCGGTGGAGTTGAGCTGAAGGCTAAATGAGTCTCCCGCCTCAGGCAACCCGAGCGGAAGTGATCCAATTGACCCCCTCCCTTTTGACTTTGACTTCCCCCTCAATAAGATTATTGACCATTCCATGCATATGAAAACGTCACTCCCCATATCACACCCCACATTAACGTGTGTTTAATTTGTGTTGGTGCAATCATCCTCGAGTCAATGTTGACCAAGTTGACTAAGCTTAGATTGGCTCGAGCTTGAGTTTCGATATTTGACAATATGTGAGAGAGAAATCAAGTAGGTCAAGGGAGGACCGGATACTTGATTTGGAAAAGTCCTAACTGGAGGTTAGGCAAGGGGAAGTCCTAACTAAGGTTAGGCAAGAGGAAGTCCTAGCGAGGTTCGGCAAGGGAAAGTCCTAACTAAGATTAAGTAAGAGAAAGTCCTAACTGAGATTAGGCAAGGGCAAAGTCCAAGTGGGTTAGGGTGGACCAGACACTTGATGATTGGAAGTCCTAACCAAGGTTAGGCAAGGAAAAGTCTTAACTGAGGTTAAGCAAGGGAAAGTTTTAACTGAGATTAGGCAAGAGAAAGTTCAAGTGGGTTAAGAAGGATCAAACACTTGGCATGAGTGAGAAAGTTTTAATAGGTCAAGGTTGACCAGATATTGCGCAACGAAAAGTCCTAATAGGTCACGGATGACTAGATGTTGGACAGAGAAAGTCTTAGGTTGAAGTCAACCAGATACCAGACAAGACCCGAATTCACACCTGAAAAAGCTAAACTTAAGGTTACCAATTGATTGACAGAAAGTGTCAATCGATTGGTAAACCCTAAACCCAGAATTCCAGGTTTAGGGTTGGGCAATCATTGATAGCTTTTGTCGGGCGCACAGAAACTTTCCCAATCGATTAAGCCAATCGATTAGCGATTGGTTGTGGGTTTGTTGTGAGAAAAAAGGAAGCTACGAAATCGATTGGAGAGTGATGTGTACATTTCATATAGTATTTTTATCATAGTTTGACACATATTCTATCTTATTTCATGTGTATATATCTCATGTTTTCATCTATTCGTGCTTCATTTTGATACTTTTCTAGTTTGGAGAGCTACTCTTGTTTATTTTCCTTGATAGAGCGCAAAAAGGAGTGAAGACAGAGTTTAAAGACCAATTCCTGAATTCATTCCAGCTGCCATGACCATGGCCACGGTCGTGACCATCTTGGAGTGGTCGTGCCAGTCGTTTTAACCTTTCCAATGCGTGCCACGAGCAGGTCGTGCCAACCGACACGGTCATGCTAGAACTCCAGATGTATCTAGTGCGCGCCATGGTCCGGTCGTGCTAGCCGGCTCGACCATGCCAAATCTTCAGATACTTCCTAGCGTACACCACGGGACGGTCGTGCCAGCCGGCACGGTCATGATCAAAATCCAGAGTTCTTCCAGCATGCGCCCCTGGCAAGCCGTGCCAGCCGGCACGACCGTGCCACCACTCGCAAGTAGCCATAGCACCCAACACGGTAGGCCGTGTCGGCAGGCACGGCCGTGTCGGCGGGCACGACCGTGTTGGGCGCTTAGAAATCAAGTATAAAAGATGGTTTGGATCTCAAGCAAGGGGATCTCGATTGGGAGCCTCCCAAGGGCCCCAAGAAGACTTTGAAGAGCGGATTCAAGGGATTTTCGATTCCTTAACACCCATATTTCATATCAGAGAACATTCGGAGACGATCCACACATCGAGACTAAGATTTTCTATCCTTTTCTAAATTTGTCTTGATTTCAACTTGTTTAAATGATGATCTCTGGTTGTAACTTCAAATTTATGAAGTAAACTCTTGATTCTAGAATTAGGGATTAACTCTTTTGATATGTAAGCAATATTTGTTGAATCTATTGAGTTTGAATATCTTATTTAATGACATGTGTGTTTGTGGTCTGGATCTACTGTGTACATACGATCTTGATACCAGAAGCACAAGATTCATATCCCATGATGTGCGGGGATGAACCGAAAGGAGAACCCAATCCTCCAACCCGTAGAAATATGAGACGTGGAGAGTAGCGTACGAAAATAGATCAGTATGCCACGAGGGACAATAGGCTATCATGGATCTTAATGGATCAGTTTCAATTCATCATCATACAATAAGAGAAGGCAACTCGAGGATTGTGGAATCATGTTATAGGGATTTCCTTAAGAAAGCAATCATCAACTTTGTCGCTCTGAAAGTAGATGACGAATTGGAACAAATACGTCGGTGTAGTCCCAAAAGTTCACATCAGATATCATAGGATATATAGTCTTCCTACATAAATAACCATCGAGGATAGGAAACCAAACATAAATTAGGTGTTTACAATCATTGTGGTGAAACCGAAATCCTATAATCACTTTTCCAATCGAATTCTCTAAGATCACTCTCCTTCCTCTTCTCTCATCTCACTCAACACTCTTTTCTCACCATATTCTCTGATTTTTCTCCTTAGATCGTTTGCTCTTGTAAACTCAAACCTCACAATTAGTCTAAACAATTATATTTATTTAGTAGACTAGTACTTAGCCACCAATCTCTGTGGATTCGATCTTTGTATTACTTGATGATATTTTATGCACTTGCAGTTTGCAACACATTAGAGAGTAGGTTCAATCAATTGGCAGTGTATTTTCATGAAGGAATAGAAGGTTGCAGAATCGATTGGCTTAATCGATTCAGCAGGGGTCAATCGATTAATTAGGTTAATTGATTGGAGTATTTTTCGCGAGAATAGAAAACTTTTAAATCAATTGAGTCAATCTATTAGAAGCAGTCAATCGATTGGTATGACTCATCAATCGATTGGATGAGCAAAAAAGAGTCGTTCTACAAGTTTTGAATGGTCTATCTGACGTGACAATCGATTAGAGGTAAGACCAATCGATTGAGAGGCGTTTTCCAGTCCGAAAGGAATCCTAGAAAAGGGGGTCTAGCGAAGATTTGAATACGCTAGTTCTTGAGGGTTTGGGAGACAAGTGTTGTTGCATTTCCTACCACCAAAAGGCAATCCAAAACAAGAAAGGAGCAAGCAAAGCAAGATTCATTGTAGCAAAGTCATTTTCAATTTTTTGTGTAATCTTGTTTGTGTTTTCTTGTTATGTTCTTATAAGAACAGCTTGTACGAGGTTTCTCCGTCTCCGAAAAGTTTCCGAGAATGAGTCATTCATAGTAGAACTGTGAGTGAGGAGTAAACTCTTAGATTAGTCACCTCAAGGAAGTGGATACCAAGTAAAATTTAAGCATTAGTATTGTGGAATCTTCGCTTCAAGTTTTTCATTGTCATTCAAGTTAAAAGGAATCTTCGCTTTAAGTTTTCCGTTGTCATTCAAATTAAAAAAGCGAAGCAAGCTATCCCCCCCTTTCTAATTCATACTGGTTCTAACAATTTGTTTCTGCTCCATGAATCTAAGATATCTATCCATTGGTCACTCTCCACCTTTGTTGGACTAATTCATTACTTGTCCTGCCAGTATTGTTAGGTTAAAAAAGGAACTATAATAATATCGAAAGCAGCAACATCTTCTAACATAGGGTCAATATATGGTTTCAACGAAATAGTAAACAAGAGAGAAGAGTTGCTCTATGTATAGCTAATTGAAAAGCCAAAATCCCCTTTAGCAGCTCAGCCCAATGGTATCAAAGAAAAAGAACTTAAAGGTGTTTTATTCAAGTATTCATCTTAAAAGCATCTAGTATTCATCATTTCCAGAATTTGTGAAGGCCGACCCGTCAGTAGAGTAGTCAAAAGGACATAATTAACTTGACTTAATGTTGAATACTTGATCATTTCCTTCTCCCAGACTGTTGAGAGTAAAGCTTAGCACATTGTGTTAAAGGTTTGGCAATGATTGGTTCCTGACCTCTAATACCATTGCCTTTAGGTGCTGAAAAAGGTTTTCAATTTAGTTTCGAGCTTAGGGCAGACACTACAACAACTACATGAACACTATCTCTTATGCTTGTGCACATAAAGCCACATTAATCATCTTCTAAAAGAATTCCTTTCTTACCAAGAATAACTTTCACATTTAGCTAGTTGTAAAGAGTGATCCAGTCCAGCACTTTGATTCATGATGTGTGATAGACAAAGTAAGAATTCGAGATAGGTAACCTATAATGCAAATCCATTGTTAAGGTATATGTTTATAAGTCAACTCTGGTGATACTTAGAGTAAGAGTTCTTGTAGCTAATATTAGGAAAATAAAATCTTTCACCCTATAATATCTTTCAAAATCTAGAACCATCTACTAGTATGTGTGGAAACTCAATACAAGAGTGATTCGTTAAGTAAAGAATATATCTAGCAAGGTTTTTCCGAGAGCTTGGTATTTTCCAAAAGTACCATTCACTTAAAGACTATATATAAATTTCTCATTGAGTGCATGATTCCTTGGGTTGAAACCACAAAGTGAAACCTAATCTGATCAACCATAATAGTGATGCATTGGGGATCGTGTAAACCACCATGTAAAGATAATATTGATTTAAAAAAATTTGATGAATCAGATAATATCGAATCTAAGACGATTAATTCAATTTCATGAAAATATTTTATCAATCGTCAGACGATCCAAAAGTTTAGCATCACATGATTGTACTCCTTATTTAAAGGAAAAATTTCTACAAATAATTATAACTGGAGATTAAATTATAGATATTTGGGTGACAAATTAATGTCCTTCAAGACAACATTATTAAAAATGTTTGTAAAGTTGTCTTGATCGAGATTATTATATGGATCTGTCCCAACTTTAAAAATAACTCTTCTATGTTATGTTCCCTATAACCATTATAGCTTTATTAAATTTTCAATTTTAACAAGTTTAAATTTATATAACAATTTTAGCTAAAATTACTACATACAAAAAATATTAATTGGTTGGACGAGCTGATGGTACACCTGAGCATAGACGCTAAGCCACTCAGCCTCATTCGGTAGGCTGAAATTAGCACAGATGGATGGAGAGCATGATGTTGCTTAGAGGACGATAGTGACTACGACAGAGATTATGATGACAGAGCCCGGTCGATACACGATCTGCTATGCGATTATAGGAGATAGTTGATCGACCGGAGAGTGAGACATATGTAAGTGAGTATGTATACAGGAGAGTGATGGTACACATGGACGCACTTGTACGCTTTACCTCGATACCCTTTACAGATTTGATATTTCGTCAGACATGACATGTATAAGTACTCATGGCTTTTGTATGTTATGCATTTTCTTAATGATATATATTTACTTTTCATCAAAAAAATTTATTAGAAATTTTACGATGAATTTCTTATTTTTCATCGTCAAATTTTATGATGACATATTTTTTATTACAAAATTTGTCATAAAATCATTTTTGTTTGCAGTGCTATATGAATTGAAATTGCCTAAGTTTCAAATATAAAAAATTAATTAACTCGATAATATAAAACGTACAAAATTGATTCGATTCCATAAAATAATTTCACCGATAATTAAAATAAATTGAGAAGCGCTCACGATGAACGACTCAAAAATCCAGCATCTCATAATTATACGCTTTATTTAAAAGAAAAATTTCTACAAATATATCATAGTTGGATCGAACTATGATTGTCTGGCGGTCGATGAAATTTTTTTATAAAATTAAATCGATCGCTCCAAATTTGATATTATTTAATTTATTATTTTCACCACCGGGACTTGCAGAAGGGGGTTAAGTGTCAAATATAAACTCTATATTATGTAACTTGAAGTTCCTTCAAATATTTTATACATTTTTTTATTAAAAATCGAACCATTTAGGTCAATATAATAATTTATTAAAAATGATTACATAGTCATGTACCAATTTAGGTACATAAAATAATCTAAATTTTTAAAGCTGAGTGAACTTTAATGACGTCCTAAATACATCAATAGAAAATTTAGAAAGAAACATTTTATCACTATAAAATTTTCACCGATTAACGACGGATTTTTCCATCGTAAAAAAATAAATAACGACGGAATTTAAATATCCCTCGCTATTAACGACGAAATTTTATTTCCGTCGCTAATAGCGACGGAAGTACTTCCGTCGCTAATCAATTTTCATTAGCGATGGAATTTAAATTCCGTCCCTAAATTTTTTTTAAATTTAACTTTTATTAATAAAATTAGCGATGGAATAATAAATTCTGTCGCTAATTTTCGTACATTAGCGACGGAATAATAAATTCCGTCGCTAATTTTCGTACTGTCGCTAATTTTCGTACATTAGCGACGGAATTTATTATTTCATCGCTAAATGTTTTATTTTATTTTGAATTTTATTAATAACATTAGCGATGGAATTTATTATTCCATCACTAATGTACGAAAATTAGCAACTGAATAATAAATTCCGTCGCTAATATTTTTTGAAAAATAAAAAAATATATCGTAACTTAGCGATGAAAATTTAAATTTCCGTCGCTAATTTTTTAAATTTTTTTCAGCTTCTGTTTTATTTTTGTATCTATCCTGTTTACATGAATACAACTAAATATAAAACCATCACAAGCGATGGTTATCTAATACAATCAATCCAAATAGTGATCTAAACATAATATATCCAAACATAAACATCCAAACACAATTGATATAAACACAAAACATCCAAACACATCCAAACATAGTACATCGAAGCATCCAAACAGAATATATAAAATCTGAACATACATGTCAGATACAAGACATCCAATATAAGAAAGATACTAAATATGATCTTCAATCCTGCATAAAAGAAGATATTATAAGTTACGAATATAACAGTAAATTTTG
>JBBUKS010479230.1:6565-16837 GCA_038050645.1 Hedychium gardnerianum
TATATGACAATATAAAATTAGAACCTATCCCGATTCAAAATTTATGATTCGACGGTTCTTGACAGATTAACCCTTAACTTTAATCGTTCAAGATGATTATAGTTCATGATTCACGATTCGAAACCGTCATGATTCACGATTCGTCACAGTTCAATATTAGTATATTAAAAAAAATTATTAAAAAAATTTGTACTTATTTAAGTTACTATCCTCTTAAGATATATGGACATAAAACTCACATAGTTCTCTTATCTTTTTGCCCTTTTACCTTAAGAAGTAGTATACTGATATTGCTACTCACTTCTGTTTCTCATTCCCATAGTATTCATTCCTTCGCTATCAAATTCTTCGTCTTCATCATCTGAAAATTACATTCCTTAGATTTTTTTTTTCGGCTCTAGTCCAATCATCAAGTAATGCTTGGGCTTTCAACGAGTCGAGAAACAAAGTAGATCGTCATTCATCCAATATGTTACCTTCGACATTGAACGTCTATTCCACAATAATTGTTGACATTGGACAAGCTAAAATTTCTTTGGCGATCATGCATAGAGAGGACGGGAAAGCTCAGCACCTTCTGTGACCATCACTTTAGGATATTGAAATCCGCTTCACTATTTTTATTAAAATCAAAAGAAATCGTAAGATAATTCTCAAATTCCTATATGAAACTTGAGAATTTCCATGGACGTTTCGTCCGTTCTTTTAATAAAAGTTATATTTTTATAAGTTTTAAATTACTACGGCTAGAATTTTTTTATTTCATATTATATTATTTATAAATATTATATAAATAATTTCTAATATTATATACAATATTATTAGGATTAGAATAAGAAGAATTTTTAAATAAAATTAAAGGGTCATAATACAAAATTCACATTTCTTCTAAAATTTTTAATTTATATTTGGGTCTAAACCAAATGCAACTAAATAAATTTCAGGAATATAAAAAAAATATCATTTTATTTTCATTGCTAATTAATACACAAGAAAATAAAAATTCATTATTACTATATTCATTTAAAACTAATATTATATTAAAAAAATAATTAAAACTAAATGAGAAGTAGAATAATAAAAATTAAAGAGTTATTCGGTTGCATCATTAAATACTTTTAAAATTTCATAAATACTATTACAAATATTCTATTGGTGTGAAAATAAATATATATTAGTAATATTAATAGTTTGTGCAAAAAAATAAACATAATAATTCTCTATATTGAAATGAATTGTGTAACAATTGATATGTTGAATTTCAATGTATTAGTACATCATGTGAAAAAAAATTATATCTCATTCCATTATTTTTATAAAATTTATCATATTATTTCATTATAGATAGATGCAACAATAAATAAGGAATAAAAATTCTAATTAATTTAATATTATTGTCTAAAATTCTTAATCCATCTAACATGACATATGCAATGAATATAAAAAAATAAACCACCAATAATAGGTTGACATATAAATTTTAGTTCATCAATACTACCGGTATTAAAACTAGTATTATCAAATGATATTAAAAATATTTATGAGTTAATTTATATTCTTCTAAAATTAAACATAATAATTGTGAAATGATACGAGCAGTATGTGATTCATCAAAAACTCTATAAGCTAATATTTTTTTTTGATATTCTAGGAGTTATCAATTCAATGGCAAGTCGTACTCATATATGAATGTGTTGGTCAATGATCACTCCAAATATTAGAATATATATATATATAATAGTATTTAATTTACTAAATTCTTCAATTAATTTCCCCTATTTTACTAATAATTTATTATTTTTGTAAGTGTAGTTCTAGGACACATTCATTTAGACCTAAAATTAAATGAAAGATGTTTTACGGAAACAAATATAGCTAATGATTCTCTTAATTTATTATCGAAATATAAAAATAAACCAGAATCGATACTTTCGTTAGTGAAAAATCTAGATAATTGTATTTGAGAACGATCGATTTCATATTTCATCGGGTGTTTCATTTATACGTGTCGTTTCAATGACCCATAGTCACCGCCGCCTTAGAATTTGTAGGAAGATTACAGTGCTTAAATTTTACTCGTAATTCTCTCAACAAAAAAGTGGCATTCTCAAAATTTTTAGTAAAAATAGAAAATTTTAAAGGAGAAACTTCTCGAACCTTAGAAGTAATTGCATCGGTATTTCCTTATATTTCAGGTATTGGAAGTTGCTCGATCTCATCATCGGTAGTTGCTTAGGTGTGAATATTGAGCTCTACATTTGGATTCATTATTTCCTTATCCCTCCGAAATAATGATGATAAACCTCTTTGGCCTCCTTCCATTATAGTCGGAAGTGAAAGTCAAAAATATGACAACATGTAGAGATGGTAGAATTGAGAATGATAGTAAAGAAGATGAGTATGAAAACATTGAAATGAGTTTTTTATTTATAGTGTTTGAAGAGTAATGGATACTAAATCATAATTATTAATAAAAAAATAATGAAATGATCTCAATAATCGAAAAAAATCTAATGACTAGCATCACGTCTATATAAGATCAATAAAATATTTGTTATAATACACTTTACAGTTTATCCTACAC
Organism: Hedychium gardnerianum; assembly: GCA_038050645.1. NCBI lineage: Eukaryota > Viridiplantae > Streptophyta > Magnoliopsida > Zingiberales > Zingiberaceae > Hedychium > Hedychium gardnerianum. Next base: position 9,150 of record JBBUKS010479230.1, read on the forward strand.
TTGTCATAAATAATGAGTATATTTTTGGCTTCTTAAACTCTTAATAATCGACATTGGAATCAATTTTATTGTACGAAGATCTTTTATTCAAGTTAGATAGATTGATTTTTTTCATTCATACTTTATCAAATCAACATTTTTAGTCAACTTACGTATGTTTCCAAATTATTGATTTCGCGTACCAAAATTTAAAAAAAATTAAAACTCAACTCGAAAAAAACGTAGCATATTCTCATTATGTTCCCTCCTAGTTAAGTGTTCATTCATCAATAATTAATTGTTACAAATAATTAAATGCATCAATCGTTTTTTAAATTTATTATATTAAATTTATGATCAATCATCAACTGTTCATGATTCATCGATCAACTATTAAATTTTATGTGATCTGATGAGACTATTATACAACTTGTTATGTTAATTTAAAAAACTCATATCTCACGAGATATGATTCAGTAATGAATATTTGGGATGAAGTTATAGTGATAGGGGAGTTAAATTTTGACATAAAATTTCAACACTTTTATAGACTCCCGTCCAAACACTTATCATTTGAACTTCCCTATTTTACTTTTCTTCTAATGATAATAAGCCACTAACGTGATAGTTTCACATATCTACTTTTTTTAAAAAATTCATATCTCTCTATATTTAGACTTAGATTTTGAAATCTATGTACTAGAATATCATTACATTCAAAATGATATAAGTACAATAAAATTAATTTGAAGTGTTTTTAGATATCATCAATAATAATTAAACAATCGATTAAGACATTAATGATGTAAAGAGTTCTATTTATAGCAATCGACTCCTAATGAATGAACAGGCGACTGTTAATAAATGATGGGTATAATAAAAATTATGCTATGCACTTTTGAAATTCTAAAATTTTAATACGTGAAATAAATAATATAAAAATGAAAATTTTATATACGCGGTTCGGTAAATGTTGTTATCAAATAGATACCAATATGATACTCATGTAACATCATTTTTTTATAAATAAAATAATAATAATAATAAAAAATGAGAGTCAAATAAACTCATCAAACGATTTGTTTTTAAAAAAACAAATACTACAAGGGGCAAATCGAATATTTTTACCGTCACGCACTAGCTAAACGCACGTCCTGTGATCCGTTATAGACACCATTCATTATCTTCCGTATTTTGAAACTATTAATTAAAATGGTTAGTTTGAAACAGGAAGTGGAAGTGATGGTGGCCGTTCGAGACTTGGGATTTAGTAATATCTATAAATATAAAGGGCGAGGAGAAAAATAGGCATGACAATCTGTGGTCGTTGCATCGACGAAGCCAGAGAAGCACAACAGCCAAGCAAGAGAACAAACGCAGAAGAGGCGGAGAGGAGAGGAGAGGAGAGGAGGAGGAGCCCCATCGGATCGATTACGAATCTGTCCTCGTCGTTCCTTTTCCTGGTTCCTCCTGCCAGGCTGATTTTTAGGGGCTCGCGCTGCGATTGGCCCACGCATTCATCGAAAACGAGGAAGATAGCGAGGATAATCTTGAGCGCCGGAGGAGGCGGCCGGACGTCGCCGCGGGCGAGACGGCGACCGGCTGTGATCTGATCCGTGCCTGGCATCGCCAGACAGAGTTGTGGAGCTTCGAGACTTTTTTGGGCGGAAATTTTTTGTTCTGTTTTTCCTTTTTTTTTTCCCTTCCCCTTCTGATTCTGGTTTTCATTTCCGCTCATCATGCGGGAATCTGGATACTATTGTTCCAAGAAGACCGACGATATCTGCGAGGACGTCTGCGGCGAGGTGATTTTTAATTCATTTCCCTTTTTCGTAGACCTTTATTAGGGTTGGGAATCGGTGATTTCGAATTTTTTTTTCTGCTTGATTTTTAGTTTGTTCTTCAGTTTATCCATCCGAGGTCTAGATAATGATGGCCTCGTCTGTTTGCTTAGTTTCAAAATTTTACCGATTTTTGGAAAAGAAAGGTATGGATTGTAGGCCTTTTCTCGAACAATTTGTTAGTTTGCTTACTTTTTTTCATCGTTTGATTTCCTTTGCTGCAGATGTCGAGGGCGGGTTTTAGCATGTCGCGACTCCGGTGCGCTCTCCGAGGGTTCGATTTCAAGGCATTGCTTCTCATCCTCATCGGAGTTCCGATCCTCATTGTCATCATCTACTTGCATGGGCAAAAGATCAGCTATTTCCTCCGACCCATCTGGGAGTCCCCTCCCAAACCCTTCCGTACGATCCCCCACTACTATCATCCCAACGTCTCGATGGAGCGCCTCTGCCAGCTTCATGGATGGGGCGTTCGCGACAACCCTCGCCGTGTCTACGATGCTGTCTTGTTCAGCAACGAGCTCGATATGCTCGAGATCCGGTGGCAAGAGCTCAGTCCGTATGTCTCAGAGTTTGTCCTCCTTGAATCAAATTCCACCTTCACTGGTCTGATAAAACCCCTCGTTTTTGCCAACAACCGGAAACGATTCGAGTTTGCTGAGTCACGGCTAACCTATGGCAAGATTGGGGGAAGGTTCGTGAAGGGAGAGAATCCTTTTGTTGAGGAGTCATACCAGCGAGTGGCCCTGGATCAGCTTCTAAAGATAGCAGGCATCGAGGACGATGACTTGTTGATCATGTCTGATGTCGATGAAATCCCAAGTGGCCATACGATTGACCTCCTGAGATGGTGCGACGAGATTCCTGAGAAACTTCATCTGCAGCTCCGGAATTATCTATACTCTTTTGAGTTTTACCTTGATAGCAAGAGCTGGAGAGCTTCCATTCACAGGTACCGTTCAGGGAAGACCAGATATGCCCATTTCCGTCAGACGGATGATCTGTTAGCTGATTCTGGTTGGCATTGCAGCTTCTGTTTTCGCCACATAAGTCAATTCATATTTAAGATGAAGGCGTATAGCCATGTTGATCGTGTGAGATTTGCCTACTACTTGAATCCTTACAGAATTCAAGATGTGATATGTCGAGGAGCAGACCTGTTTGACATGCTTCCAGAGGAATACACTTTTCAAGAAATTATTGGCAAGTTGGGTCCGATACCTAGTTCATATTCTGCTGTTAATCTTCCTTCTTATCTACTTCATCATGTCGATCAGTTTCGGTACCTATTGCCGGCCAATTGCATGCGAGAAAATGAGTAAGTTTTCTTGGTGGTACTTCTGATTGCTTGCATATGCTACAGGGTCTAGTTGAGAAAATTTGATGGCTGTGGCATTGAGATGAAGATTAGTATCTGAGACAATTGGATGATTCATTTGGGATAAAAGGCAAGCAATGAAATTTTATTGTGATGTGCTAAAATGTTAGTGAAGCTGATTGTATTTCTACAAATTTTCTTGGTTCCATCGCTATTTATTAGTCGAGGGAGATCAGGAAAATTAACTAGCACTGGAGGTGCGACTCTACTTTGACCTGATGGATATATAATATACCACCTGTTACTGAAGAAAAGAAACTGAGGAATGTTTCCTAAATTTTATATCTATGGGATTTTTTTTCTCAAAAATTGATTTATTCATGTATTTTCTTCTATTCTTTTAGATATTTATGGACATCATCATTACATGTCTTTTATGATACTTCTCCATTTGATGATGGCTACTGGATTGTAGCATGAAGGTGGCTTTTGATTTCTATTTAGAAAATGTGTATATAGTAAGGTCTCAGATTCCTGTATCATAGGCAATCGCATGAGCTAAACGAAACTCATTACATTGTGGTTTTCTTTCAACTTTTTCTTGGTCAGTAGCCTGTCCACTAAAGCTGCCTTGATTTTCATGTTATCTTGGTTTCCTTGAGAGTTGAGAATTTGATTTATCTTCCATTTCTGCTTTCTATCTTGAGGTTAACAGTATGCATTCTGTGAAGAGATTGTTCACTTGTTGCACTGAACTGCTCAGCTTCTGAACTCATCTTGCCCTTCGAAGCATTTGGTGTTGATACGGCTGTAACAAAAGGTTTGTGCATTAATCTCTTTTTACTTGTTATCCATTGATGTACTCCAAGATGACTCATTTTCCTTTTAGTTATTCCATTGGAAAATTTAATTAGCACCTCTCTTCTATTAATCACTTGCCAATCTAGGTCATGACGAGTCATTTCAACATATTGCTTCATTTAATTATTCATTGAACTGAAAGTTTGATGTTGGTGACCAAACTCTGGCATAGACAATTTTCATTAGCTACCAATATTAAAGTTTTCCTTCCTAAATTAATATTTCCGTTGTGATTTTGCATTTCCGGCTCATCTGTGTTGTCAGGAATTCCTGTTGACTATGGGCATCCTCCCTTTTCAGTTTGTCATCCATGCATTAATTGCCAAGTAAGACATTGATAGAGAATCTAACTAAACAACACGTATCATTTGTTTTTTCGATTTTGAGGTTAAGATTCATTTCCAGAACTATCAGTGTGATTTAAGGTTTACTTGATTTCAGTTCTTGAGGCTTTTTAGTTAGTCGTATCAGATTGCACTCAATGCTCCATATTCTTCTTCCAGTTTCAGCTGTAAGAAAAATTTACGGAAAAAGCGAATGCCGGCTAATAGTTCCTGATGGTAACCCGTTATCTCCCTAGCATTAGGGATAGTAGCCAGCGTAATCATAAAAAGAAGGTGACACAAAAACTGGAAAAGGAGGAGATTTCATATTTAATGAGACTTCATTCAATTATACTTTTCAGTCCGATTTAAAAGACATCTAATGGTAACTGATATTAGATTTAATCTTCTATTAAATAGGCTCACATGTGATTTGTCATATGGATTATGTTGTTAAAATACTGAACTCATTAAGTGATCTAATTTAGGTTTATTGAGAATTCGAGTTATTGGATGTGAATTAGATGTGTAGAATCTATTAGTCCACTTTGTTATCATCTATGGGCTAATAATGGATGTAGATTCATTATATATTGGGTTGGTCCTCGTTGGATTAGGTATCTTGATAGATTTTTGTGTTCCCCATTGACATTGACGTAGAGATTTTAGCGTCATGACCCTAATTCCTCCATAAGATCATCCTCTGCTTCTCCTTCTTTCACAGGATTTTTAGTACGAGGATGGCGTTACTTTTGAGGCGATGTCGACTCCGCTGCATTCAAAAGTTTAGTTTTGCTTAATTTCTATTATGTCGTAAGATTGATGTTACTAGATCCTTGTTCTTGTATTTCTTAGTATTTGAGTTTTTGTATGCTATTTAGAATTCATGTGGCATAGGATTTAACGAATTCTAACAACTAGGTTATCTCCCGAACACCCTGTCGCGATACCTAGCGAATCGTCTTCCTCCGAGCATTGGAACTAGCTCTCATTGATCATTGGAACATACTTCTACCGAGCATTAGAAATATATTCTATCGAGCATCGAAAGTATATTCTATCGGACATCGAAAGTATCATCGATCGAGCATTGGAAGTATTTTCCTCTAAGCACCAAAACCAGATCCCACCAAGCATCAGAACTTACTTCTATCGAGCATCGGAAGTATATTCCATTGAGCATCGAAATCTACTTTCACCTAGCATCAAAACTATCTTCCACCGAGCATTGGAAGTACCTTAAGTACCTTCCACCGAGCATTGGAAGTACCTTCCACCGAGCATCGAAAGTATATTCCTTCGAGCATCAAAATTAGCTTCTATCGAGCATTGGAATCTACTTATATCGAGCATCGAAAGTATATTCCATCGAACATCGAAACCTACTGTCACCTAGCATCGGAATTAACTTCCAAGTATTAAGCTCCGAAGCTCCAATTTCTGGTTAAGAATACATGACGATCAATGAAGGATAAGCGAGTAGTGAATGTCAGATCTGATCTCCTTGATGTCTTTCTCTTAATATGTGGCAATCAATGAATGGAGAAGTGAGTAGTGGATATCAGATCTGTTCTTCTTGATGCTTTCTTCTTAATACGTGGTGATCAATGAATGAAGAAGTGAGTAGTGGATGTCAAATTTGGTATGTCTCCCTCTTAATATATGGCAATCAATGAATGGAGAAGTAAATCATGGATGTTAGATCTGATATCCTTAATGCTTTCTTCCTAATACGTGACGATCGGTTGTCAGAGGCTGTTTCTTTACTTACTCGTATAGGAGAAGTGAAGGAGCGTGAGGTATCTGACGTGAAGATACTTTTCGACAATTATATAAATACCAAAAGAGATAAGCCACATATACTATGATTTTTCTTATTATTATACACGGAGGTAACTCTTCTTTTTCTTTATCGTCTTCTTCTTTTCTTCCTCTGCTTTTGCCGGTCGTTGACATCGAAGGGTCGTACCAATAGAGCCAACCTAGTTGTTCTAAAGAGGATCTCATGGGTTTTGGCAATCGATCTAGTGTTCTAAATAAATGAATATCTGAAAATTACTAATTAAATTATTATTATGGTTTTTATTTTTTTAAAAAAAATATATATTATTATTAAAACTCAGTAGAATTTGATATATATATATATATATATATAATTTTGATATTCTGCACACCTTTATATATATGATCGTGGGCGATAGTCAACGTAGACACCTGACGTATACAACACCTTCGCGTTTCTTCTTTCTCTCTTCTTCGCTCGGGAGAAATTTCATCCCAATTCTCCAGATTTGATTGGCTGAAAATTTCAAATTTCACTGTCTATCTTCCTCTCCTCTGTTTCTCTTGAACCGTAAATCCTAATTCAATCGTCGTCCGTCATCGCCTCTCCCTCAGTCCCTGGCTGCCGACGATCATTCTCACGACATCGTACTGGTATTCCCTTGATTTCGACGCTTCTTCTCTTACTCCCTGCTGCCACGCCCCCTCCGTCGTCGCCTCTCCCTGATTCACTGGCTGTCGACGATCATTCCGACGCCATCGAAATATTTGTATTCCCTTATTGTTCGCTACTTCGCATTCCTTAAGTAGGTGCAGCTTCAAAATTACAAGGTAATATTTCTATTTCTGCTATACATTTCAATGGAACGTTGGAGCTTCCAAATTGGATCATCAAAATTCGGTGCAGTTTTTGAACGTGGTGGTAGTTTGAACAAACCAGCAACATGAATGGTGCAGTTATGAACAAACCAAAATCATCATTGGTGCTGGTTTGAACAAACCAGCACCACGTAAGTGCTGGTTAGTTGAAAACAACACCACCTTCAAAAGGGAACCAATTAAAAAACAGCACCAACGTAGTTTGGATTACAAAATAATATATTAATATCAATATTTTGGATGGTTATTATTATTATAATATTAAAAATATAAATCACATGGACCTCTGTAGAAGTCTTCCGGTTATTGGATGAACAAAGATATTGACATGCCCACTACATTTTGGATGAGGTCCTGACACTACAAAAAAGAGGCAGTTTTGCAACGAATTTTGCGACGAATTTTGGGACGAAAAAAGTTTCGTCCCAAAAAAGGCGTCGCAAAATTTTGCTACAAAAATTAATAAAATCATCGCAAATTAGAGACGAAAATATTTTTCGTCGCAAATTTTGCGATGAAAATATTTTTTGTTACAAATCTCGTCGCAACCTTGTAACGAAATTTTTTTAAGTTATGATATAAAAATTGCGACGAAAATAAATTCGTCACAAAATTCGTTGCAAATTTGCGATGAATTTTGCGACGAATATTTTGCGACGAATTTTTTTTCGTCGCAAAGTTTAGATGAAACAGTGATATTACGAT
>JBBUKS010479247.1:0-37670 GCA_038050645.1 Hedychium gardnerianum
GAGAAATCAATTTTAGTCTTTTTATTATTTTTTTGTCGAGTTGGATATTTAGGATATTTTTAGTAATTTTTATTTTTATTTTTATTTTTATTTTATATATTTTAGGAATTTGAGTCTATTTATTTCTTTGCATCTTCATATTTGAGGTCTTTATAAGTGTCTTGTTTAATGTTTTGAGACAGTTTTAGGATTAATGCTATTTTCGACAAAGCCATTATTTTTCTATCTCTTGGTATTCGTGCACGAGTCAACAGGTTTAGAAGGTCATTGTCGGTATTCATGCGCGAATCAACATATTTAGAAGATTGCTATCGGTATTCATGCGCGAATCAACGAAATTGATAGTTATCCGCTGCTGCATTAGTTTGGATTTTGAGTCTAATTAAGCGTCCTATTTTGGATAAATTTCTTTCTGTTATGTATTTTTCTTTTTTGATAAGATTTTTTTTTTGTCTCTACAAAATATGAATTGAGGATTGTAAATTAGGATTTTATTTCTTTCTTTGGGTCTGAGGGTCTACCGTCTATATAAACATCTTGTTAATAGATGTAAAAGATATTTTTTTATTAATGCTATTTTTGACATAGCTATTATTTTTTATCTCCTAATATTCATGTGCAAATCAGATTTAGAAGGTCATTATCAGTATTCATGTACGAATCAATAATTTTAATAGTGGATTTTGATATTCATATATAAACCAATGAAAATCGATAATTATTCATTGCATCAATCAATGTCTAGTTTTTTTTTCCTTCATGGGAAATCGATAAAAAAAAATTCAAGGGATGTGATTTATAAAATTTAGGGCATCCCTTTCATTTTGTACCCATTTTTATAGAACTAAAAAGTCAAATATTAGATTATATATGACGTCATTTCAAATCGCAAGGGCCTTATTGTGATTTCAAACAATTTCAGGTATTTAAGTGCACGCAAGCTTTAAAAGTCCTTCAATCTCTTCAACGAAGGGCTCGCGATCTGTCGGCGGTTGACCCCCGAACTCTAGGGTTTCCATCTCAAAACCCTACTCTCCGATTCTCCGTCGCTCCTTCCGGAGCTCAGGTTGCCGACGGCGACGAGGCGGCAGGAGTGATTCTCAGTCTTCTTCTAGGGTTTCTGGATTTGATTGGCCGAGCAGGAGTTCGCAATGTCGACAGAGAGGAAGCGGAAGGTGAGCCTATTCGACGTCGTGGATGAAACATCCGTATCGGCAAAGCTTTCCAAGGTCAACGGTTCTTTGTCCTTCAAGCCGCCGGCGGTGCCCTCTGGGATCAACCGGTGGAACGGACGGCCCTACTCAACGAGATACTACGAGATATTGGAGAAGAGGAAGGCCCTACCTGTTTGGCAGCAGAAAGATGAGTTCCTGCAGGTGTTGAAGGCTAACCAGACTGTGATTTTGGTCGGAGAGACTGGCAGTGGTAAAACAACTCAGGTTCGTTTCTTCACCGTTTGGCGATCCAGTTATATTTACGGATGATACTATCAAAAAAATTAGGCATATTCGAATCTTCCCTTCAAAATATTATCCCCTTTATTTTCTCAACGACAGGCTATTCGTTTATTTTCTCTAGAATTTGTTACAATATTTATTATTGTTTAGAACTTTTTTCTCTTAATTAGTTATTAGAATTAACCACATAAATATTTCATTCTTAAGAAGTGATGCGTCAAGTAGTAGAGTAATATGATGCGTGAATAAAATCGCCTTATTTGGCTGACTAAGACCAGCTTTTCTTGATCAGGCTATAGCATATCTACTGTCCAAGTTTGGATGTAGCTACTAAATTGAATCCCGCTTATTTTGAAAAATGTTTTCCTTCATACTCTTTTTCAATACCAAACAATATTAGGCATGCTAAACATGGAGTATCCAGTACCAATATTTAATTTGTGTCCCTCAAGACAAGTATGGAGACAAATCTTGATGCATGAAGCAGCAGCTAGCAAGTCTGCATTCTATTTTGGTTTCTCTGACATAATCGGGAAAGTTGGTTATTATTCTACATTCTCAACATTTTTTAGGTTTAGTTTTAAATGTTAGTTGTTTTTGTGGTGATTTCTATTTGAGACACGTCTACTGCTATTTATATTGTATTGTTTCTGTTAATTTAGATTCACCTATTTTATGGGATTCTTATTTATAATAGGGATAACTTGTCATTGAACAGATTCCCCAATTTGTTTTGGAATATGAGGATGTAGGCAAGCGGTCATTGGTTGCTTGCACTCAACCTCGACGAGTTGCTGCAATGTCCGTTTCTCGTAGAGTTGCGGAGGAGATGGATGTAACAATAGGAGAAGAAGTTGGTTATAGCATTCGATTTGAAGATTGCAGCAGTCACAAGACTATACTGAAGTATCTAACTGATGGTATGCTTTTAAGAGAAGCAATGGCTGATCCACTATTGAAGAGATTAATAATTTGGGTGACCAAGTTGGACCTGTGAAAGCGGTGCCTTTGTATTCCACCCTACCCCCTCTGATGCAGCAGAAGATATTTGAGCCTGCACCAGCACCGCTGGAGGAAGGTGGGCCGCCTGGAAGGAAGATTGTGGTGTCAACAAACATTGCGGAAACATCATTGACTATTGATGGCATTGTTTATGTGATTGATCCTGGGTTTTCTAAACAAAAGGTGTATAACCCAAGGATACGTGTAGAGTCTTTGCTTATCTCTCCAATATCAAAGGCTAGTGCACATCAAAGGGCAGGGCGTGCTGGTAGAACACAACCTGGGAAATGTTTTAGACTATACACTGAGAAAAGCTTCAAAGGTGACTTACATGAACAAACATATCCAGAGATTCTCCGGTCTAATTTAGCAAATACAGTTCTTACCTTGAAGAAACTGGGAATTGATGATTTAGTGCATTTTGACTTTATGGATCCTCCTGCTCCTGAAACGTTGATGCGAGCACTCGAGGTCTTAAACTATCTTGGTGCTCTTGATGACGATGGCAATTTAACTAAGCTAGGTGAGATTATGAGCGAGTTTCCCTTGGACCCACAGATGGCTAAGATGTTGGTTGTTAGTCCAGAGTTCAACTGCTCCAATGAAATTCTCTCGATATCTGCAATGCTCTCAGGTGAACAAATAATTTTCTTTCTTTGTTTTTTTATTGTTTAATATTTGTGTTCTTTTCCTCTCTTTTATGATTTAGATTTCTAGTGGAGTATCATTTGGTGGTTTAATTACCTCATTTTTTTTTTCACGTTTGGTTAAAAAAATCTCATGAGTCTGGTTTTCATAGCATTGTTAGTCTGCAAGATGCAGAAGTCATTGCAAAATATCATAGTATATATTTAGACTTATGGTAGAATATCATTTTGTAACTCAATTGAGTATCTAAATTATCCATATTTCTTTAGGGGAAAAATTCTCACTAAAGTGTCATGTAATAGCATTGTTGGTCTGCAAGTGGCAATTGCCATTGCAAAATATCAAAGTGGCATTTTAGTTTGCAAACATTGCACATTTTGCCTTGTTGGTCTCCAAGCTTCAGTCCCCATTGCAAAATATCGTAGCAGCATTTTAGTTTGAAAACATGGTACGCTTCGCCTTAAGTTGTAGTCTGTGGTTAAAGTATCATCATAACTCATGTGAGATATGTAGAGTATGCCTATGATGGCTTATGATTCCTTGGACAAGACTGGTGCTCAATTGATCATGCTTTAGGATCTAATGATCAATTTAGCATGGTTTCTTAACCAGTCTTTCAGGACAATCTAGATAGTTTCAATTTCTCAGATAGTTTCTTATGAAGCAGTTTCGTCTCGACTCCATGCATATGCTGACCTTCAGTGGGCCTCCTCTGTGATAACAAATTCTATTTCTAGTACCCAATTGCTTTCTCCGGCCTAGGGAGGCTCAGAAAGCTGCAGATGAAGCTAAAGCACGGTTTGGTCACATTGATGGAGATCACCTCACTCTTTTGAATGCATATCATGCGTACAAGCAAAACGGTGAGTTTATAATACACATCAGAACCAATTTCATCGTATGCAATGTAGCAATGTTTTCTGAAATTGACTTGCTTTGTGCAGGTGAGGATTCTTCGTGGTGTTATGAAAATTTTATTAACCATAGGACTATGAAGGCTGCAGACAATGTGAGGCAGCAGCTTGTGCGCATCATGGCTAGGTTCAACATGAAGCTATGCAGCACAGACTTCAGCAGCCGAGATTATTACACCAACATCCGAAAAGCGATGCTTGCAGGGTACTTCATGCAGGTAGCTCATCTAGAAAAGACTGGACATTATCTGACAGTTAAGGACAATCAGGTACTTGTTTGTGCTTTCCTCGTATTCTCTCTCTTTTTTTAAATAATGAATTTCTTATTTATTGTGTTGTAATTCCAGGTTGTTCATCTTCATCCATCAACCTGCCTGGATCATAAGCCTGAATGGGTCATATACAATGAGTATGTTTTGACCAGCAGGAACTTTATTCGTACAGTAACCGACATTAAGGGAGAATGGTAAGTTCTTGGCATATGAAATTCTTTTAGAATATTGTCGTATTTATCAGCTACAAGTCGTGTTAATATTTTCTTAGGATCTGACAGCAGTGTGCACCATATCTCTTGCACTTTTCTGTCTTCTGCTGCTCACTTTACATATTTTTAGTTTTATAGGCTTGGTTATTTACTTGCTAAATATCTTTCAGTTATTCATTTAACTGACAATCAATATATTCATAGAACATTCGCTGTGTTTGACATTGGCTAGCCACTGAACGTAACCTTTAACCTTTTTCATCCTCGAGACGGACATTGACGGTTTTATTTAATTGAAAATCAATAATTGTGAAAATTAAGATAGATACTGAGAGAAGTATTTAATTAGGAAGATAAACAGTTTATTATTATTATTATTATTTGTGTTGTCTGCTAGGGGAGAAAGAAAGTCGAGAATTTTTTTTAACAGTAAATCTTTGCTTCCCTGTGAAGAAGATAGGGAAGAAATTCTTTAAAAAATTTCATCTGATATCTAGCATTTTGTGCTTGAAAGTATGTTCAATTTTTCATTGGTGATCTCTTAAGTGAAATATTTCTAAATCTCTGTTACATTTGTTTGATATTCAGGTTGATAGACATAGCCCCACACTATTATGATCTGAGCAATTTCCCCTCGTGTGAGGCGAAACGAGTGTTGGAGAGATTGTACAACAGCCGGGAGAGGGAGAGGGAGAGGGAGAAGGCTGATAGTAAAACTAGAAAGTAGAAACAAGCCAAATGAAACTTTTCATTTCTTCATCCTTTCTTGATCCAACCATCAGAGTCAGTTAATGAATGAGACACTCTCGTATCTTTGAAGAATTGCTTGCGGCTTGGAAAAAGTTGGCTGACCGAAGAACCAATAGATCTATTATTTTAGCACTATTCCTCATTATCTACTCTAAGTTGGACTTTTCTTTACCTAGATTATTGAAGTATTTAAAATGTTATAACTATTTGGATTGGATTGCATGTATAACATATGTTGTGCTTGTGGTTGAACCCTGCAATTCAAATATTTATGTTGAGATTTGCTTGGAATAGAATAGATAATGAATAACTTATAAAATGATATTTGTAATGCAATTCAAATAACTTATGGATCATATCAAATATTCATGAAATGATAGTCTTCGAATATATTTTTGAATAATGGATTTGTAGGCAAGATATAAAGAATAGTTAATAAATAACTTATCCTTAAGGGCTGAAAAATTCAACAATTTCACATTTCCTTGTGTTGTTATCAACTGACAAGTTTGATGCAAAATATCATCTATTAGGAAAAAAAAAAAAGAAGAAGATGAATACTTCGAAATTTTCAAATAAAGGGGTCATATTGAGAATTTGACCTTTCCTTTTCCATTCACTACTAGTTAAACGGCATCGGGTAGGAGAAGTTCATCATCCACCTCCTCGGTTTGTGCCTTTTTCCTGCTCGAGAATGTTCTGGAAATGAACCTCCAAGTGCGGCTGACGGGGTCCTGTAAACTAGACATTTCATAGTGACCGAACCTCCAGTCCCTTTGGATGTAAGCTCGCTGAGTAGGTTCATCTAGACCTCCTGTACGGTCCATAAGTCCATCAACTGTATAAAAAAAAAAAATCAAAAATAAATGTATTTAATTACCTGCGTACATAAGTCCACGCCTGTCAACAGCACGGTAGAATGGTCGTGTTCTCTTGTCTTTGGCAGCGAGCTGGAGTTCGCTCCACACACGCATTCTCTCCGCCTTTGTTACTTGCCTTGTTTCCACCACCTGCATTTGATGCTTCCTAATTGCATTAAACATAATTTTTAAATAAAATTCTAAAAATTGTGACTTGTGTTACCTTTTTAAACAAGTAATACGAGGGACGGGGAATACGTGCAAGGTTATTGGCACGATCAACTGCTACGAGCCCAAATTTAGGACCATATCCATCAGCCCATTCCCAGTTATCTGAAGTTGTCCAGAACAGATAACCAAGCACACGAACACCCTGCAGAAGTGCATTTAGATCCTTGAAAACACACAAAAAAAAAAGAGTTTTTTTTATAGGAGTGTGTATCAAGTGAATAACTGTACGCATGGCTGCATATATGGCCAGCAAATGCTCCAGTAAATACGGCTGCCGAATCAAATCAGTCTCATCGGAAACTCCATTTTCAGTGATAATTAATGGCAGATTTAAGTGCTTGTATCTCTCATGGAACATGAGGAGGATTCGGAATAAGCCATCGGGGTAGATACCCCGCCCGGATTCACTGTATTCGTCGTCGTCCACCAGCTTCAGACCAGGTCCCGAAATTACTTCCTGGTGAAAGTGAAAAGTGTTGAATTGTGTATCTGTTTCTTTTCTTTTGCAGTAAATGATTTATGAGGGCGCGGCGCAAACCTGTCCATAGTAGTTGATCCCTATGAAATCCAGCTTATCGCAAATGTCATCCACGAAGCGAAAGACCGAGAGAGAATTAGCCAGTGTGACAGCAGCAACATCAAAGAGGCCATATGGTCGAGTAAAAGAGACATGGTGAGCGATACCAACATTTGGTTTGATAAGGTTCCTGCAAATCATGCCACGAATTAATAAGTAAATGCAACTTACATTGTATATAAAAGTAAATGCAACTTACATTGTATAAAACTCTGTTCCATGGATACAATCATAGGCCTTTTCATGAGCAACAGACATCCAATGCATCGCTTGCTTGAAAACACCAGTAGGCAAAGTAGATGTGGCTACTTCAATCATGTCAGGATTACCACCAGGCCAGACACCAGCACAGTAAGTTAATATTACAAAGATGTGGGGCTCATTAAATGTAACCCAGTAGTCCACCAAATCAGCTACTCGATCAGCAACGATCCTGGTTGCCAAAAGTTAGGACACGTTTAGAATCTCATGGAACAACAGTTACATTCAACAAAAAGTTCACCAATGGATAACGAAATGAAGTATTGGAGAAAGAACTATGATTTTTGACATCTCCACAAGATATTCAGCGGGAAATTCAGGTAAAGAATACTTTTGAGACTTATAAAGTTGTTAAGAGTTTACGAAGGATCACTTGGTAAATTGCAAGAAGTAGTCAACAGTTTTCTCCAATTTCCATCCTCCATATTCTCCAGCCCAAGGAGGAAGTGAATGATGAAACAAAGTGAGCATAACCTTCATTCCATAAGAGCGAACTCTTCCAATGATCCATCTGTAGCGCTCCAATGCAGCAAAATTAACCTACACAAGAGCATCTTCACTATATCTTTTAGCTGAAAACTGAAGGATAACTTCAAAAGAAAAACTAATTTTCATAGGAAAAAAAAAACTTTGCAAAAATACCCTTATAATTACAAAAGGAATCACTAAATAAAGTGAATTGAAAATATAATGCTTGGACAACTCAGACCTTCACCAAAAGTTTTAGAAGTCTCAACTCTTGATGACCTTCTCATAGAAAGTTAATCAACATTACAAGAAAAAAAGAAGTCTGCCACAACTTACTGAATCACCAAGTCCTTGTCTTGGTTCTCTTGGCATTATTCTTGCCCAATCTATTCCCATCCGGAAAACACTGATTCCAGTATCTTTGGCAAGCTTCAACTCAATGTCAGGATCAGACCAAAATAGCAACCTCTCTTTCCTAAGACCAGAATAAATTGTTTGGCTAAATAAAAATTAAATAAACCCAATTAATACAGCACGACAAAGAAAAAAGACACAATAAGAGATTTGGTTAAGTTTATGAAATAGTTTGATCTAGGGTCAAAGGAGAGTGAACTGCTTTAATTTAATAGGTCTACTGCAAATAAATCGGAATAGTTTTAAATAAATCTGTCAATGCTACAAGTTGACACATAAATTTTCAAGTTTCCACTGATTGCAGCCTATATTTACAATCTAACACTTCTTCTAGCAGTCTGTGTGCAATAGACACATGAAACATAACAGTGAAAATCATGAAATCGTGAAATGACCAGTAGTCCTAAATATTAAGCTTTTAGATGAGGAACTAATCTGTCTCTATATTTAAACAAATTAGTTTGACTAAATTTTCTAATTTGGAGTTCTATAAACTGAGTTGTATTACTGGTGTTAGTTTCTTCAGTCTCAAGTTATCAGTTTTTTTTTTTCCTTTTTTTGTTTGCATCACTTGTTTTATCCTTCTCAAGAGATATTGTGATATGTTAAATGGAAAAATTGACTTGCAACATGCTACTATACATTTTGTATTTAGTGGATTAGTAAATTATCTCAAAGGATGCTGCGATCTGTTAAATGGAACAATTTGATCTAAAAGAATAAGAACTCAAAAATTGGTGTTATACAACTAAGTAAAGACACGGACAAAAGGCAAGTATACACACGGGTGAGGCACATTATGCCACGAAGCAACAGTGGGGTGGAATTCTGGGTCAGCATTCAACTGTTCTGCTTCTGAAAATTTTTCAAGGCCTCTGATCATGGCCTCTATAGCAATCTTAAGAGGCTTCTTAATGCCTAAGGCACGTGTCTTTTGATTTTCATCTCTAGCTAAAGAGCCTTGCTGAGAACCACTATCACCAGTAGCAGAAGCAAGTGAGGAATCCACTGGCTGCTGCTCAATATGTGTTGCGATAGCAGATGATTGTTGCTCTGCAAACTGAAGCCAAGCGTCATTGAGATTGTCCTCAACATGTGCTGGTGCTGTAGCCAACCCAAAGAAGAACTGCTCTGTTTCCACTGAAGAAGTAATCAGTTAACAAGCACATAATTGAGGGGACAACTAGAAAATAAAGAGCAACATCATTTCCAATATTTTTGCACTTGATTCAGTTTGTTATCCTTCAAGGCTCTTGCAGTTGTTTTTAAGAAGAAAAAGAGGAAGAAAGCCTGCCAATGTTATTAGAAAAAATGGATATTTACATATTTGCTATTGGTTGTATTATAAATAAAGAACTATTAAGTTTATTAAAGGATGACTAAATTAATCATTTATGAAGTTGCATTGTAAAACCTGTGTTGATACCATAGCTGCAGTCTAAAATTTGAAAAATGAAATTGTTCCACAGTACATACCACCCTATCATTAAGTTACCTTTTATTGAATTCAGCCCATAAATCCTTTCAACTGCTGTATTTGAAGTAATAATGTTTCAAACATCTCTACCTTCTTCACTCATAAATTTCCAAACAATCATATTGCATAACATATTATCCACACACACATCAATCTTCAAAAAGTGCTGAAAAGAAAACTAGGATCATGGGGTTGTAAAGATATCCAATAACAAGATAACAATGGTTGGCCCAAATTTACAAGTATGATTCCTGATTTCCTGAATCTAATCCTTCAAAAAATTAAAGGTTCTAAAAGACTAAGAACCTGAAATCAGTACTCCTGATCGCAGCTAGTCCAACACTAAACAGCAGTTAACTAAAATAGTAGAAAGAAATTGGAGGATCAAAAGAATCTTGAAGTTTGACTTTGTGACAGATAACTTTTCCTCCCCAAAATTGAATTCCAGATACAGATGCTTTTACAGCCCAGATATCTCCCAAAGGTGTTCAAGTCAGTTGACCAGTTGCTTGAACCAATCGCAGATAATCCGGTAAAATTAGATAAATTGGCTATTTGGCTGCATCTTGTTATAGCCTTCACTTACATGTACATAGGATTTCTTAGTTTTGGAAACCCTTGCATGCGACCTTACAAATCCTTTTCGCCATATCCAGAACTCTCCGAGGAAGATTAGCGTTTCCAATTTAACATTCCACCAAAAATCTTGAAGCCACTTCAACACATTCCGGTCCGAGATCAAATATTGCAGATTAACCCAAGCACGATCAATTCGAACAATAAAGAAACAATCACAGACATACTCAAGCAGTGAATAGGGGATTCAAGAACCCAAGAGCACATTCCTAAAGATCTTGAACTAGAGAGCGACAATAAGGGTTAGGGTTAGAAGTGGTTACCTTCCGGGGGGAGGACGCTGAAGTCAGCGAGGACATCGGCGGACTCGTCGATCGGAGAGCGAAAGGGGCGGAGGTTCTTCGACCGGTAGCGAGAGAAGGATAAGGCGTTGGCGGCGACGATGGTCACCACCAGGACTCCGGCGATCCTGGTGGCCGACACGACGAGCGCCACCAGAACCATTTCCTTCGCGAAGGAGCGGGAAGGAAGCGATAAGGGAGGTGGAGTGGAGTGCAGTTACACTTCCGGGAATGCATATAAATAGGGGAAGTAAGTGAAAAAGTGGGTGAAACACGGGGTTGGGATATGTTGACCGTCGGATCATCCCATCTTTTCCATCCGACGGTAAAATAGAATAGGTTGGGCCGAGATGGACCCGAAAAACTAACGCAGCCGCGTATGATTCCGGGCACTTGTGGGACCCAAAGTGCGGGTTCGAACGATTGTCCACGTGGCGACTCGTCAATGGTCGCAATAGCTGCGACCCAGCTTTGAATCCTGCGTGATTGTGCTGAATTAATTGAAGCGAGCACGCAACAAATGATTAATTTGAGAGGTTGCCATGTAAGCCGTGTGGCTTAGTGCTACTGCATCTGTGGACACCATGAGAAATTTATCTATTTATTTATTTATTTAATAAAAAATTAAAAAATTTATTCTTCATTTTTAAATTGACTACAATTTTACATCTTATTGAAAAGTCAAAAAAAAAAATAGCTACAAGAAAAATACAAGAGAAATTTCAGTGCATACCATTATGTCTATCAATTCCATACCATCAAAATGGGTGAAGAATCTTTCTACCACTCTATTATGTCTTCTCAAATACTCACAAATCATAGTCAAGATCATCTCCGAAACAGTTTGCCCAAAATCTCTCGAGAAATGCCACTACACCAGCCGGTAATCACCATGAAAAATTGTTAAGTTGATGGTTTATGAGAGGTAATAATCTTCAAATCTATCCAAAGGATTATGCAGTGAGAGCTGAAGCAGAGTTTCTTGAGTTCATAATTCAGAAGTCAGTAGGAAACAATATTCCGCCAAAATTTGATGACATGAAGGCTTTCTTCTTCTGTGGATCTCTGTAGGATAATCCGTGATGCATAACCCTTGTGTTTCATCAAAAGGCATATCTGAGAGGGGTTATTTGCAGTTAGGGCACCATATATATCCAACCTTTCTCTGACAAAAGTTTGTCGACGACGGGAAGGATCCTGTCAATGCCACTGCGACCGTTCTCTCCTCCAGCCCATGAAGATGCGATCCCCTTGCAACCAACTTCTTTTTCAGGGGTCGGCACGTAGGGAGGATTCACAACGACCACATCGACCATGCCCGGGAAACGTTTTCGAAGACCAGATGTGATATCAGTAACAATCATTTCAGCATGCAATCCATGAGCTTCAAGCGTTGCTCAAGTTGCTTCAGCTGCACCCTGGTTAATGTCTGTGGCAAAGTAGTTAACTCCATTGCCCAGCTCGTCGAGCATGATGGCCAAAGATGAGATTACATAGCCACTACCACAGCCCACCTCCATGCATAATCTCGGCCGATGCTGGATCAGATTTTCCCTGTCTGCTAAGAGTGCATCAACCAAAGCAAATGAGTCATCACATGGCTCATGCACCTCAGGATGGAAACGAACAAGTCGAATCTGTGCAGTTCTAGAGGACATCTTTGGTGATACCTGCGAAGACAAAAGGGTTTCTTCAGATCATGATAAACATAATATCACCTGTCTGTTATGTAAGAAAACCCATTACATTTATTGAAGAAACAGATGAATATGACATGGAGCAAAAAATCCCTGATTCAAAAAGACAAACGAAATGAACATAGCATTGATGGATGAAGGAATGGATACTGAATTAAGATGGCCAATGATAACTATCCATTACATAACGGTCTGTAGCCATAGATCACCACAATACAACATTGAGCATGACAAAATGAGCTGAAGTCAGTAAAATATTTTCCTACTTTTATACGGCTGTGAAATATATCCCCCAAAGATTGGAATCAAATAAGGTAATGTTTCGTAGAATGGAATACCAACGGCATTCCTCCATCACACTGTTCCAATGTTTAGATGGTCAATTTGAGGTGAAATGATCATTCCAAGGAATAACCTATTTCATAGTTTAAGAAGTGGAATGCTTATTGCCACATCTACTAAATATAAAGATTACTTGTCATTTCAAATAAAAATTAGAGATAAATAAGATAAGTAAGTCAAACAACTTGGGAAGATTCGGTGGGCGAGGTGGCTTGGGTAATTCAATTGAAACAATGAAATGGATCATTCACTTTTCGCTTCAGCAAAGCTAAGGTATCCACAAGAAATATTCTACAGTTGTTGCCCCTGCAACAGGCTTCCCTTGATCAGAAATCCTTTAGGATACCTTTCACAAAACCGATAAATTAGGAGAAAACTAAGTTTAACTCTTAAGAATTTGGTTAGCAAGAATGAGCTGTGAAGAAAAGATTGGAACTGTAACATACTCCAATGAAACAACTACTGCAAAGGCTAAATCCAAATCCACTGAGTTTCGCAAGATCAACACCTCTCCTTCCTCTTAACACAATTTGATCTGATCTGATCAGAGACAAACAAATTGTGATGGGGAAGATTGGATACAATAAACATTGCTAGATCAAATGGGTATAACTCAGTCCAGTAACAATAAGATCAAGCCCTAGACAACAACTAAAGCTTCAACATACAGCAGCAATCCGAGAAGACACAACTCACATACTAATCGATCTCTCCAATCAGCGAATCCAAAAGAAATCCTTTTGGATTCACAGTTAACAAATAGGAAAGAAACTAATAGGATCTAAGAGGAAGACGAAGAATAAATCACGATCAAAGAGACGTATGGGATGTTCAACCTCTAGCTCGAAGGAAAGGGCGCCGGAACAGGGATCTCTCGGTGAAGATCTGAGAAAAAGCTGGTGCGGCCAAAACACGGCGGACCACAATGAAGGAGGGTTCACTAAAGCTGGCGCTCGGCCAGATCCGAGTGTCGGATCACCAACTTCTGCGAGGAACTAGGGGAACCGAACATTTGCTCTCGCCGGCGACCATCGGAAAGGGTACCAGTCGGCGCGGCCGTCCCTCGGCGGATGGAAGCATAGGGAGTTCCCCCCTGAGCCCGCAGAGCTCGCGCGGCCGCGGATGTGTTGGACAACCAAATGCCATTTCAACTTCTTCCCTAACAAAATTTTCCCAAGCTGGATCGGGTGCTTCATGCAGAATAGCGATCGCCATGCAAGACAAGTAACCTTGCGCCGCGTGCCATCAAAATTTTCTTTTATGTTTATCATTTTGCTACCTTATTATTATTATTATTATATTTATAAAAATAATAATGTAGTAAAATGTGTTGTGTCTGTATTATGTTATTATTTTTTTTAAAAAAAAACTTTTAAAATGACTTAGATAGTAGAAATCTTACGATAATTTTTCAAACTGTTGAGCATAATCACATACATACATACCAATTGCTCTGACATGAATACAGATCTGGTTATGATTAGAAAAATAAGATTTAAATTTTTTTAATTAAATATATATAAAAAACTATTTCTAAAAACAAAATGCACCATAAATATGCTCAGAAACTGCTCTCAAGAAAAATATCAAAAAGAAGTTAAACAAAAATTAGACCTAAAGAGTGCTGGAGAACAAAGTAACCTTTAGTTTGCACTCCCTGTAACAAGCACTTCTGGTACTGCTGATGGAAAATGCAAGAACTTGAAGAATCCCAGTGACACTGAAATTAGGTTTTGTAAAGTTCTGATGCCAGAACATATGATCAAACGGCATAATTATCGCGCCAATGCTTTGCGGATTACAGTAATATATTGTATTCGCCGATAATTGAAAGTGATAGTAGGTATAACCTTGCATATCAGGCACTGAACTCATCCTGGAATGCCGGCAATCAATAAGCTCACTGCAGTGAAGAGAAGGTAAATCCCCACAAGCCAAACCCCCCAGAACTTTGGTACCCGGAACCTGAACCATGTCACCACTAGAAGGGATCCCATCAAGCTCAGAAGAAGAAACATAAAGGCGGTCACGATGCTCACGTGGAAGCGGAGCTCGTAAGCTCCAGGATACACACTTGCTGTCTGAATCACCATTGCAGTGCCTAAACCAACCAGCATGTTGAACATGGGACCGGCAAAGCAGCCGGCCAGTGCCATTGCTGGCTGACCAGCCTTGGCGAGGGCCACATCGGCAACAAGGTCACCGACCGAGTTTCCCCATGCCAATACCGTCAACCCGAGAATTGCAGGTGGCAATTTCATTATGATTCCTATGGTTTCCAAACAGTTCAGTAGTTCCCCTGCTGTGGTTGATATCCAAAACACACTCATCATGAAGGCGACCAAGGTCCCAGGAAGCCATTCTGTTTCGGTGGGTTCCCTCTCGAAAATGAAGTGAACTAGAGCTAGAGAAAAGCTCACAAGGAGGACAACAAACCATACTGGGAATTGCATTTGAGGGATGAAGAATACTATTTGTTTGTCCAAAGCAATGAAGGAATCCAAGGAGTGTAGAAGAATGAGGGGGCACAAGCCTATGTTAGCTGAAATGTAAAATCTGCTCCACCTGGAAGGTGATGGGATTGTGAGCTTCAGAATCGTCGATACTGGAACTTCCCATATTTGCATTACCTGTCTAATAATGCATTTTGAGCAATTTAGAACCATGATAGATTGGATTTATACCAAAACTAGTAGCAGAATGAAAGAAGCACGGGAAAGATATCATCTGCTCATGCTTGAAAAGTGTATGATAACTTGTGCAATTGCATAAAATTTCAGAAGATAGCAATCATTAAGATCTTGACAAAAAAAAACAGTTTAGTTAGTACCTGCAAAACCAGAGAGCATATCAAAGTACTTATGAATTTCTATTTGGATTCATCTACCTTCTATTCAATTGAAATGTCTCTAGTCCTACTGCCTACTAACAATGAGTTAACTCCACCTATTAAACAAGTGAAGAGGGGCACTTGCACTTTTCATTCATCTTTAGTCTGAATGCAACTATCTGTTATTCAATATATAACATTTATTCATGAAATTTTATGACCTGGTAGTAAAAGTCACATATTGAGATTGCCCGCTAATAATGAGTATCTATAAGCATAGATTGATAAACTACTATTGCCCAGACTTAATCATTTTACATGAATGATTGAATTTGCTAAGTTAATGAGATGATTCTCTGATATTGATGGGTCGTGACAATTGATTCAATACAATATCGAGGACTTTAAACCTAATATATTATGGCTTCCAACTTTTGGATTGGTACAATAAGTTCACTTCAGCTTCAGCAACACTATTAAAGACCTAAAACCTAATAGATATTTGGAGTTGATGAGGAAGATTTAAATACACACTTGAATGAAGTTCATCATGTCATCCTTGTTTGTGTTATTGGAACAAACATAAACCTGTAGACTACAAATGACTATCTTTGCCATTGTTTATTTTCACCTGTCTTTTAAACTAGATCCAACTTGAACCTATACCTTTGAATCTTAGTCTTATCCCAGCTGAGTCAAGCTCAGATCTTTAGATAAACACTAATAGAATTACTGATTAACATGATTTTTACAGCTAAACAGAAAGCCAGTACACTTTGAACAGTTGCTTGATACATAATTCCAAGATACCTAAATCACTTAATTTCTGCAGGTTCTGGGAGATAAAGCCACTTAAAAGCTCCATATGCAATTGAAAAAAAAATCAAATAGTATTCAATAGCACCAGCCATCTGGAACTACCACCATGAAAAGGAAAGGGATGCTAACCATGTTAAAAAAAATATTAATTAGCCCGAAAAATGTAGTGATATTAATTTAACTAGATCGTCTCTCAAATTCAGATCAAATTACGGATCAATAAATGCATGATAATCATCACTGGCATTCAACAAACTCTATGTGAACCACGGTGCTATTGTCAGAAAGAAAAAGAAGCAACCATTTTGCTTTCTACCACCTAGAAGAAGCGCTTTACTATATCATAATAAGCCATCTAAAAGAGAGTGAAAACAAGAGTCACTGATCTAGAAACTGAAGAGATAGATAAACAAAAGAACTATGGAAATCATAGTTATTGCCAGATTCATTATTTGGTGGCCTTCCTTTTCCTCTTTTCAACAATTTTAACAATCACTCGAAGGAGATGCATCCAAAATATTAGCTTCTTGGAGTCAATAAGAAATATCATTTGAACATCAATAAAGGATCCTCTGCCCCAAAAAACTAGGTTTCAATCATAAAAAGTTACATTGTTAAAAAAATAAAAATAAAAACGCCTCAAAGAATATAGTCTCTGCTGAAAAGCACCTAAAATCTTAGCAAGGTCAAGTATGTAGATTACTCGGCAAGACAGAGAAACAATACGTGATTTAAAAAGACATCACGTGCCTTTTCTTTTGTCAATAAATATTGTCAGCAGCAAATGCATGATACCACTTGAATAGGCTTACGTCAAACAATAGTTTTGTTATCAATTGAACTTGAAGTTGAAAACACCAAGTTGGAGACCAGTATTGCAGTTAAATAAGCCTATCCTATCAATAGAGGAAAACCAAAAGCAGTAAATTATTTTGTCCTATAACAATCCCCTTCAATGTCTTCACCATACTGAAAATTCTACAGCTATGACATGCCGGTCTATGTCAGTAAGACTTGTGTTGATGCAAGTGTGTGGAAATAGAGATATTGATTATAATTCACAGTTTGCAAACTTTAGAAACCGAATTCCAGCGTAAAAGTCGTACCTTTCCAAGCACACGACGAGGACTCCACCCAAATTCTATTTCCTCGATGTTTACCGTTGCCTGTCCTGACTCCATGTCTGTTGTATCCAAATACAAGGCCTTCCTCTTCCTAGTCTCACCGTCCTCGCCTTGCGCTGCCGGATCAGTCACCCGTCCCACCTCCTTCTCCTTACTTTCATCGGCCCCCAGATCCATCCAGAAAACAAACCCGACGAAGAAGAGATAGAAGAGGATGAATCCGACGGCCTGCCAGAGGAAGATCTCGGCGCTTAAGTAGACATAGAAAAGCGCCGAGGCGGCGACGATGTAGAAAAAGACATCGCGCACGAAGGGGCCCGGGTCGAGCGGGAACGGCGCAGCCAGGATAGCCACAGCCCCGACGACGAACGAGGAGACGAAGGCGCCTGCGGAGAGGATGGCCGCGAGGCCGATGCGAGGGTGGCCGCCGCGGAGTGCAGCGACGGAGGCGAAGAGGTCGGGGGAACCGTTACCGAGGGCAAGGAGAGTGACGGCGGCCATGCTGGGGGAGAGGCGGAGGTGGGCGGCGAGGCGGGTGACGACAGGGGTGAAGTGGTCTCTAGCGGCAGAGACAAGGATATAAAAGTGGAATAGGAGGATTAGGATTAGGGCGGGGAGAGAGAGTCGGTAGCGTCCGGAGAGGAGGCAGAAGTGGAGAGCGGCGTAGTTGATGAGGCCTCCACCGCTCTCGCCGCCACTGCATCGAGCGAGGGAGAAGTCGCACCGTCGTTCCGAGGGAACTTCGAGCACCGAAGAACAAGAAAACGACGGCGATGACGAGGAGGGCGGAGATTGGAGGCGGCGGCGAGAAGGGGAAGAGGGTTTGGATTTGGATCTGTGAACGGAGGAGGAGGAGGAGGAAGGAGGGAAGAGGAGAAGGGAGAGAGGATAGGAGACGAGAAGAACGGCAATGGCGATCAGCTTCAAAGAAGAAGAGGACGACGCCATTGGAGATGGCTGTGATGCCGCCATCACCATGGTAACGGTGGAGAGAGTAGCGAATGTGATCCGGGATCCATGGACCCGGCCACCGTGATTTCCTCGTCCGGGACAGCGAACATCACATCATTGGTTCGGTGTTCCTCGCGCGCCGGGCCCACGCTGCTCGACCAGTACAAGCCATTAACGAGGAGGGTCCCCCCTGCGCGCTGCTTCGACCGCATCAGGAATCCATGAGCTGGCGGTGCGTTCGGCAGCGGACCATTTGCTTATTTTGTAAAGCTAATAATATTGATGACGCCATAATTCAAATTGTCAAATTTAATAATAAAATACGATTTATTAAAAAGAAAATGATGATAAAGTAGTGATCAAAGAGCATATCCAAGCTCTGTAAATAAGCTTAGTTCACAATTTCACCAGTATGATTCACAAGTCTCATGCATGTACGTGCCAACTAATACAATACAAAAATACTGAATTTGTTTTGTTTCAGAGTTTCTTATTCAAGCATGCTCTTCAGTGATCATGCTGCAATCCATTTCACTGTTGTTGCTGTTGTTCGGCTCACTTTCACTCGCACTTCCAGTATCATCTGCATTCCAAGTTGCCTTCGTGCCTTCAACTTCCTTGACCGACGAGCTCTTCTCTTCGCCAAACTTCATCATGCCGGAGTAAGTTGGATCGGATGTTGTCTTCTCAGATGCAGTTCCACTCTCACATTGCATGTCTTTTACTGTGATAGATGGAAACTCCAATGGCTTTTCTGGCAAGTGATCGAAGAACGAATTTAGGACGGTGAACCGGAGTATTTGCAGGAGCCTGCAATTGTCTCTTTTGATATCCGTGCTCAAAAGCTTCCGCAGAAGAGTTTGCTCCCTTCTCTTCACAAATGGAACAGAAGTATCAGATGAGTCGTTCCGGAACTTTGGCCTTTTGGTTTTCCACCTATCTTGATTATGCCTGCCCCTCTTGTGGTTGTGTTTATTTGGAAAATGGTCAGGCGTATGGCATGCTCTCAAATCATTCCCCTCTCGCAAAGGTTGCTTCTCTGGATCAGATAGATAGCCTGGAGGTATCTCGGCGACTTCGACGCCCAATTCTGCCTGTTTGGCTAGAACCTCCTTTAGTTGCTGCATGGAAGACAATAATAGATGGTATAGTAAGAATCCAAAAGGAGAATTTTTAAGCACTTTTCATCACTTCAGCAACAAAAATGTTAAGAAAATTTACAGGAAGAGTATATATAAAGCTCGTTTGAATATAATTTCTTACTTCACGGCGTAATTTGGCATCACCATCGGGGCCTTCATTACCAGATTGAGCTAATTTCTGTAAATCAAACTTCTGTAAACATATATATCTTTATTTAGAGAACTAATATTCTGAGAGACAGACAGACCTTCTCGACATTGGCTTTGGAGGGGTAATTCTTTTTCCGAGCTTCAATCCATTGATGGATTTCAATTTCATTGTAGCTTAGAGGAAGCCGCCTTCAAAACAGCAATAAGAATCATTCAGGGATCTTTCATAGAGATACAATATACGTGTAAATATACTGATAGGTGTTACACATGAAGCCTTTGAAACTTGTTGTAAGGTTCCTATACAGCCAACTCAACAATTAGAAACTTTCTTTTATTTTGTCCTCCATGTAGCTTCATTGTACATGAATTAGCATCTTTTTTGGAGAGAAAAAATGAAGGTAATAGCCTATTAAATCTAAATTAGCGTCCTCAATCAGCTTTACTATTTGATTGAGCTAACAGATGCAAATTTGTTTGAATTTTTTGCCAGAATAGATACCTTCTGTTTTCTGCCAAAAATGGTTTGCTAAACTCAGAAACTTGAGGTTCTCCTTCTCTCCAGTTCTTCTGCCCTGTTTAACCAAGACAATAATAAATAAATAACTTTATCAGCCAACAGTTAACCCTGTCTGCAGAAACAAATCTTCAGCAATAAAAATTCATGGCCATGAAATTGGATTATTGGTCAAGCATAAAGATTGTCTTCTATGAACAGAGAGAAATAAGATAACATTATAGTTTCACAATACAAGATATATGTCATGCAGATAAAAAATTGTGATCAATTTAAAAAATTTCTTTAAAAATTTAGAATTTAGAAGTTCTACAAGTTCTTTGATTTTAAGAGTTTTGACCCTTACAAGTTTGATATGACTTTTAGAATAAATTAGGCCTTTTTTTAGATGACTTAGTCTTGTTTTGAGTCTATAAATTAGCAATATTTTTAGCTTTAATGAGTTGACTTGCTTGAGTTTTTTGCAGTGCAATTTTTCGTACTACATCAATATGCAACTCATGTTCACCATAGAGCTTATAATAGAAAGGAAACTTTTCACATGCCTTTCAACAAAGAACAATATCACAAACCCCAATTGCAGAATTTGTTCTTCAATCATAAGCACAGATGGGAATTTGAGACAGGGAGGAGATGATAACCAGACAACAAAGTCACAAATACCAAACTGTGATGAGTTAATCTAGAGAACACAAATCACAAATTAAGCAATAGCTAAAAAGCTAATTAGATCTAAAACAGGATAATTGCAGGGGAGAGCAAAAAGACCATGTTTCTAAAAGATTTTGGCACAATCAAAGTATTGAAGGCAGCCTTTCAATCAAGGAACTAGTTTGTTAATATAGTAGCTTCAGTCGTAGCTATATGTTGGACTCATTTGAATGTCATCTTATCTTATGATTTTGCAACCTGGTTACTGAACAATGCTGGTGAAGTGTGAGCCTTAAATTGCCTAGATTGTAATTTTCTTTTCATCCATCTCTCTTTCCTAATTGCCAGCATGATTAAAGATAAGAAAAAAGTACTATTAGTCCTTGGAAATAAGGACTATTGGTAATAAGGTAAGCTAAGCAACACGACTTGCTATTCAGATTATTACTGCCTCAAAAGAAAGTTTCTGTCATAGAATAGTACAGCAATTATGACAACATTTTCAAAGAATTCTTAAAAGAATCATTAAATATGGATGTTTAGTGTGATATAACCCAAAGCTGATTTGTGTATTTGTTTATTGTATTACTTCCACTCAAAGAATGTCCTTTGAGAGATAGTTGGGAAATCTTGGATATGCAAGAGATCAAAATTTTGATGGTGCTGAATGTATAAAGAAGCATGATAATATACCTAAAACCTAAATTGTAGATAGCTCACTATAAATCATGTATCACTAGGTTACATTTACAAATGTGTCTTTAATATCTTGGATACAAAGTTTCAAAATAGAATATCTTATTGCTAAAGGCACAACCTCTTCCACCTGCTCCATTAAATCTCCTCATGTTACTCTTCATACCATTGAAATTCTGGAAATGTGGTTTTTGGAATCTGTCAAATGGAGTTCGTTGTCAACCAGTAAAGACCTCTAAAGACAATAAGATTGAGAGATAATTATACCTTCTTTGCTCTGTTCTCCCTCGTCCTCGAAAATTTCTAGGAGAATTTCTAGAGCTGTTATCATTTCCACCAACTCCAGAGACCTATAATAATAATTAATCCAGAGAACAAGAATCTTATGTGCATATAAAGTTGTCATTTCCGATGTTTAGAATGTCAAAGGAAAGACGGCACAGCTGAAAACATTACCATTACAAATCACAAATCACAAAGGATGTAACACAATCAAGCAAAAAGAACATCATTGAGATTTACTGTTTCAAAATCAGCAAGCGCCTTGAAAGTGTTACTGATAAAAGTAGATGTAATTTAGCTAAAGAAATAAGCATGTACCACTTAGAATGGTATTAGTGCAAATACCTAATAGGTTAATAAAACAAAGGGTCAACTGTATCATACTTGCCAACCAACATGATTATTCTAGCTAAATATTTTGCAGTGAGAGTCAGATCATTGTCAAATTATAATGGCTCTAAATTCATACAAGAGTCCATTTGCTTATTAAGGTGAGGGGAAACCAATAAGATCAAATTGGTCGGTCGAAAAGTAAAAAATAAAGCATAGCAGTCATAATGGTCCTCTATTCATATCTCAACTCCAATCTTTGGGCAGTACCATGGTTAGGGAATATTCAGGAAGTTAGGCACTTTCGTGTTCCAGAGGAAAAAGGTTACCCTGGTTTTAAAGTTCTAAGATAAGAGCTACATATTCTACTTATTTATACACAGAAACATGAAAACATGTGTACTTGGAATCTTGACAAAAAATTATCCTTTTTGTCATCCATAAATTACCACCAAACCACCATTATTGATAGTTCCTTATGAATAGTTATCATTGACTATTGTCACTCAATAAAAAATGTGCTACTCAAAATCAAATTGTTACTCTACTACCTAGTTTCATAAGCACATAATGACACAATAAATTTCACAAATAAACTTGACGAATTCTATTGGACATTGTTTGTGAAAGCCTATACCGAAGCCACATATGTAGAGGCAAAAGCTTATGCAGTGAGGAAATGTATATTGTTCTAATTTATGGCTGCACAAAATTTTTTCATGTATCTTAAGCTTATGCAATGAGAAATCAGTCTGTTAAAAGGTTGCACAAGTATTATGCATGTTGAATTCCAACTGAATCGACATAGAGAATTTAGTTTGGTGTCATGGCAGATATCTTTACACAGGCTTTTAAAAATCTGCACGTGGCCAAATCACTACATAGTGCGTCTTAAGGCTATTAGAAGACAATGACAAGCAATCAACGAATACCAAAATCTAAAAAAAGGACAGCCCAGCACACAAAGCTCCCGCCAATCCGGGGTCCCGGGAAAGAGTCTATTGTACGCAGCCTTACCCTGCTTTGCAAGAGGCTCTTTCCAAGACTCGAACCTAGAAGTCACATGACATCAATTTTACCGTTGCGCCAAAGCTCCCCTTCTAAATACCAAAATCTAAAGCTTCATGAAAAGGGATGGTTTATAAAAAAACATCATAATTTCAATAACAAATAATCTCAGGTATCTCGCATAATATGTGATAAATGAAACAACGGTGGGATCAGTGAGTTGCTTACCTGAGGCCGAAAATCTCCTGGTTGATTATGCTTCATAGAATGATGGTTTTTCATAGGACTGTGTGACATCGGTTGATGCAACTTCTTTGATGCCAAATATCCATGCCTGTCATCATGACTGAATGAATTTTTAGTCCCTTCTGTAGGTAACACAGATTTACTGAAGCTTGTATTCTTATTTCCAATAGAGGGTACCGAGCAATTCCCAACAATTTCAGGGTGGTTAGAGCCTAAACACGGTTGTGCAGGGGAATTAAGAACACCAAATTGATTCCCTTGAGTCATCATAGTCGGCAAACACATTTGGCCATTAGGTAAGCCGCCAACAAAATTGAAGTTCTGAGGAAGATTATTTGCTAAAAGAGACCCAAGAATATTCAAACCCTGCAACTGTCCTTGGAACTGCTGCACATTCTGCGGCATGCCGCAAGACTGCCCAAGCAACTGCAAACCCAGAAGCTGTTGGCTCAGATTTTGCGGTGCGCCACCAAAAGGAGCACTCTGATGGGGAAAAAATCCAGCTTGATTATTCTGCATCATAGGGAGCACATTGGGGCAGCCCAGGATAGAAGAGGGAGCCATCGGGATGGGCGGCGGCAGACCGGCGGGGGCATTGCTCGCACTGAAACCGCTCAAATTCGAGTTGTGGATGCCAAAATTAACCCCAGGAGGGATCGGGAACTGGGACTGGTTGAACATGGCCGCCTGCTTGCATTGAAAAAGAAACTACGAATATCCATAAAGAGAAAAAAAAAAAAAAAAGACAGAAGAAAGGAACTACCTGTTGGAGAGAAGGGTCGACTTGAGGAGCTTGCCCTCGAGCTTGGATTTGGTTGGAGAGCGGAGAGAAGAAAGGAAGCATCGCTCGTCGCCGATGGCTCTGAGGCTTTGGCAGCGGAGCGACGACGGTAGGGTTTTAGTGCCGCTCGCGAACTGCGCGTTATGCGAGAAAATCAACAACGAAATGACACTTTTACCCTTTACATTTCTACTATTTAATAGACCAATATTTATTATTATTATTATTATTTAAAATAATAATAACAATAACAATAACAATTTTGCGTTGTCAATTGGTTGCTCTTCAACCACCTAAACACTTAATATAAATTTAACTAATTTTATCCTATCGGAATTGTTATCTAATATATATATATAAACTTAACTAATTTTAGTAAGTCAATATTTTTTTTTTAAATCACGAATTTTAAGGGCACCCAACCATTTTAACCTAATTTAGGAAACAATCGACTATAAATTAGGTTCGATTTCATGTTTCAAAGCAGAGCACCAAGCCCTCCTTGCCTTGTCACTTCCATCCCATTCCACCCATTTTCAATAAAAATAAAACACGAGGAAGGAGGTGCAGCAAAAATGGCAGGAGGAGCAATCCTAAGCGCAGGCAGCAAGAAGCAACACGAAGGGAAGATGACTAGCTTCGTGTTATTGGCATGCATCATGGCTTCCTCCGGCGGCCTCATCTTCGGTTACGATATCGGAATATCTGGTAGATGATCATGAACATGAACGTGAACATGAACTTGAATGATATGTGATGATTTCTGTTTTATGCTCGTGATCTTGATCAGGCGGCGTCACGTCCATGGATTCGTTCCTCGAAAAGTTCTTCCCGTCGGTTTACGCGCAGCAGCAAGCGGACTCGAGCGCCAGCCAGTACTGCAAGTTCGACAGCGAGCTGTTGACTCTCTTCACGTCGTCGCTCTACGTCGCCGCCCTGATATCGTCCTTCGCCGCGTCGACGGTGACGAGGGTCAGCGGGAGGAAACTGTCCATGCTCGTCGGAGGGACGACGTTCCTGGCGGGCTCCGCCATCAACGGCGCCGCCGTCAATGTCTTCATGCTCATCCTCGGCCGCGTCCTGCTCGGCGTCGGAATCGGGTTCGCCAACCAGTCCGTGCCGGTGTACCTCTCCGAGATGGCCCCGGCCAAGCTGAGGGGCACGCTCAACATCGGATTCCAGCTGATGATCACCATCGGCATCTTCGCCGCTAACCTCATCAACTACGGGACGGCGTCGATCAAGGGCGGGTGGGGGTGGCGCGTCAGCCTCGGCCTGGCGGCGGTCCCGGCCATCATCATGAGCGTCGGCGCCTTCGTCCTGCCGGACACGCCCAACTCGCTCCTCGAGCGCGGCTTTGAGGAGGAGGCCAAGAAAATGCTCCAGAAAATCCGCGGCACCGACAACATCCAAGAGGAGTACGACGATCTGGTCGCCGCCAGCGAAGAGGCGAAGACCATCACGAGCCCATGGTCCAACATCCTGCAGAGCAAGTACAGGCCCCAGCTCACCATGGCCGTCCTCATCCCCTTCTTCCAGCAACTCACCGGCATCAACGTCATCATGTTCTACGCGCCGGTGCTCTTCAAGACGATCGGCTTCGGAGGCGAAGCTTCCCTGGCGTCCGCGGTCATCACCGGCCTCGTCAACGTGTTCGCCACATTCGTGTCGATCGCCACCGTCGACAGGCTTGGACGCCGAGCACTCTTCCTGCAAGGAGGAGCCCAGATGTTCATATCTCAGGTGGTGGTGGGCACGCTGATCGCGCTCAAATTCGGAACCTCCGGCGAGGCGACGGAGCTGTCCAAGGGCTACGCGAGCATCATCGTGCTGTTCATCTGCGTCTACGTCGCCGCCTTCGCGTGGTCGTGGGGCCCTCTCGGATGGCTGGTACCTAGCGAGATCTTCCCTCTGGAGATCCGGTCGGCCGGGCAGAGCATCACAGTGTCCGTCAACATGTTCTTCACCTTCATCATCGCGCAGGTCTTCCTCTTAGCGCTCTGCAACTTGAAGTTCGGGCTCTTCTACTTCTTCGGCGGCTGGGTGGTGATCATGACCGCTTTCATCTACTTCTTCCTCCCTGAAACCAAGAACGTGCCCATCGAGGAGATCATTCTGGTCTGGAAGCAGCACTGGTTCTGGGGAAAGTTCATCGCCGACGAAGACATTCACGTCGGCGAGCATGCCTACAAGAACACAAGCGCATGAACAACGAAGCAAGCAACGATGCTATGATCTTCAGTGAACATTGATTGAAAGTGAGGTTGAGTTGCTATTCTTGCTATCTGTCTGTACATCTCACTACGAATTCTTGGTGCTAATTCAAAAATCTAACGTTGGTTTACTCTGTGTTGATGGGGTTTATTCATTAATTCTAAAATAATAACAATAATAATACTACAACAGCAAACAAACAACAAATAAGTTCATTTGTTAGATCATCACATGAACTAAAGGAGGAACAGCATATTTACACACATAGTAACCAATTTGATGAGTCCTTCAAATTTCATATCAGAATTAGGAGCACAGAGCAATGAGAAGCAAACTTAACTCAGAACTGGAGCTTTGAAGAATGGCAGGGTTGCTGAACTTTCTTCAAAGCTCCAGTTCTGAGTTAAGTTAGACATGAAACTTTCGAACTAATGTTAGACATGAATGCAACACAAACATGTATGACAGATTCACAATTTCAACAACAGTATTAGTTACATAATACTTGAAAAAAAAATTGTGATCGAATATTAAAACTCCCTTGTCATTTGTTTCCAAACACAGAGATTGTCATGTATTATCTCCCAACTTCGAGTGTATCTATAAGAAAGAAAGCCACATTAAGTCTGAGTTCAGCATGTTCCTGTAAAACTACAAACCCACAACAATGCCATTTTAATCAATTTTTATCAAATACTATTTTCAGTTGATATTATATCACGGCAAATAAGTGTAAGAAAGAATTTATCTTTATGAAACAAATAATGGTACTGAAAATCTTCAAATAACACGAGTTATGACAAACAGAATTCAAGATGACAGGATTGGTTTCTTTTTCTTCCAATTCTACAAGTAATCAGCAAAGACAGTACTAGAAAAAAAAAAAATCATTTTCCATCCTCGTGTCTAGATCAATATTCAAGTGCTAAGAATACTGAGATGGAGTCGAAATACTACTGATCAAGTGCTAGTAAGTAGTGGATTTTCCTGATCAAACTCCACATTGTATTGCTTTGGTTTAATTAACTGATCGTGTTCGACTAATCCGTTTAAGATCATGTGACCATTTTATGTGCAACTTACAAACTTTTATTTGTATATTAAGCAAGCAGGATTAGAATAAAACATTTTACAAGCCAATAAAACAGACTTCCATGACATATTGACATGAACTACCAACCATATATAATGGTTTTCCTATTCAATTTAGTCAGAAAAATCAAATAAGGTTGATAGTTATACATTAAACCTTAGATGCTGAGTCCTACAGCTTATTCTCCCTTCAATTACCCTCTCACACAATTCATGATATGACTCATAAACTAGTTTCTATAAAATAATTCTCAAAAATTAGTAATAGAAAGTTTTCCCTCAATTTAGTATCTCCAAGATTTTGAATTCTTTGATTATTAGAATAGTAAACCGAACTATTTTATGGATGTTTGAAACTCTTCTAATCTTCAACATGGATAATTTCAATTTATGTAATCTCTCTTTCATCAGCAATAGTTGTCATTACCATACACATGAAAAAATTTGGTACAAGTGAAGCACTTCAGTGATGACAATGGAGTTTGTACTGAAGGAGAAAAGGAGCAGGATGGATCTTCAGTTCATCCTTCAGAATCAATAAGCAAGAATAGTAATTATGAGAAATTCAAAAGCTGCATGAGATCTTAATACATCAACAAGTGACCGCAGGTATGACTTGAAAAAAAACAAAATCTGCCTAAATGTAAGAGCAAAGAACTTAACAAAGCAAATGACTAAATCAAACAAGAACATAGACTCACCTTTTCTCCAGACCATCCATCAATCTCACTCCTTGACAGGATCTTACTCTATCAAGGAAAATGTGGAAAACTTATCTATAAGGGAGAGGGAAACAATGTTGAAATTCATTCAATCAACAAAGACAGAAAAAAAAGGCTATGTTACGTCCAACTATGGAGATTGGGCACATGAATCATACCACATCATTGAAAGCATGATCAAGTTCTATTTACAAACAAAAACCCATCACATTTTTTATCAGCAAGCCAGAAATGAAATATAAATATTATTAATGTTTTCAGAGATATTCGCAAATACAGGTTCTGAGAATTGATGCTAATGCTCACTGACACTGATACATGGTATGTAAAGATAGCCTTTTCTTGACAAGATTATATAAAAGTTCCAAGCTCCAAGCTATATCACTATTTTCAATCTATCAGAAAGAACATTGCATGTCTTAATAATTGGATGACAATTGCACCTACAACAAGAAACTAATGCTCCCTGCTAGAAGATCTTGAGATCATGCTAAAAGAACGAGATAGCCAGTGTGGCGTTGGTAGTGTCCCAATAGAATTGATTGTCTGTTGTCCATAGAGAAATGAATTATATGGCCTCCTGCAACCAGGGCAACCCCCATCATCCTCAAGAATCCTCTTGTGGCAGAAGAGGCAGAGTCGAAAGCCGCAGGAACAAGGGAAGAAGCTGGAGTCCGTTGGATCCAAATCCTCATAACAGATAGGGCATGGGCAAGGCAACAAAAGGATGCCTTTCTGTTGGCCGACCAAGCAAAGTTGTTGATCTGCTTTAGCAGGGAAGCTCCATTGCTTGGAGATACTGGGAAGGCTATGGGGCCTAGATGCATCATCCGGTTTCCAGGCTCTAGGAGCACTTCTAATGGGCTCTGGCTTTGTGGTAGGTCGGCTAGCGATTGGAGAAGCAGCTGCAACCGATGGAAGGGCCGCAGGGACAAGATGATCCTCAGGGTCATGGTCGGCCAAGTCACTCACTTCTTCTGATATGGCGTCCGCCACTGCCTCCCAATCGTCAAGCACCCCATCGTCTACATGATCGTCCTCCTCATCAGCATCCGTAACACTCGGCGAACTGGAATCAGTACTGCGTCGGCGTATCATACTTCCTCGCAGATGTGGCATCGGAGGAGGGTCCGAATCACTGCGCCTCTGCCGACGGGGGGCTTCATCCTCGCCAACCATCCTAATCTTACTGCCACCAACATCTTTCCGTGACAGCGAGGGATGATCCTCGCCCAAAATCTTGCAATCATCCTCGCCCTTGGCTGATCCTCCAACCACAGAAGAAGAACCAATCAAAGGAGCGATCAAAAGCAAACTAACTCAAAAGAAACAAAACGGGGTTTAAAAACACAAACTTTGAGAAAGCCATTGCTCGCGACCGGCATCGGACCTGCAATGCTTCAACTTGCCCGAGCGATTCGTCTACGGTAGAGGTAAAATAAAAAGAGACGGCGATGAGATTCAAATCGAAAGAGTGTTGAGTGGATGATGATCAAAGACTCGTTCTTACCCGCTTCTTCTTCGCGCTGATTGCCATCGCGTCGTAGCCCATGGGAACGCGCTTCTCTCTCGCTGCGTCTCGCTTTCTCACTGCGATCGCGGAAGAAGAGATCTAAAACCCTAAACGAGGAG
The DNA here is from genome assembly GCA_038050645.1 of Hedychium gardnerianum. Taxonomy (NCBI): domain Eukaryota; kingdom Viridiplantae; phylum Streptophyta; class Magnoliopsida; order Zingiberales; family Zingiberaceae; genus Hedychium; species Hedychium gardnerianum. The sequence goes on from JBBUKS010479247.1 coordinate 29,687, forward strand.
GAGGCGAGGAGGAGATGACGCTGACAGCTGAGGGAGAGTGTGCGGGCCCTTTTATCGATGGCTCGACCGACAAGAAAAATCCATTTAATCCAAAGATTTCCGGAATCAGTAAATCACCATTATTTTATTATTAAAAGGACTAATCTTTTAAAAATAACATAAACATTTTAATCTTAAATAAAATATATTTTATTAATAAAAATATGTAAGTATTTAACTCCTTTACAAAGCGGCTCTTGGAGTTATCTCAAATTTAAATCATCTAATTAATTTTGATTTATTAATTTTTTCCATATTTCTAATAAATAAATGTGTTGACTCATCAATTCTAAAATTCAGACCACTTATGGCATTAAATAAGCTAATAAAATAATATTAACAATAAATATTTTAATTGAAGTAATTTGATGATGTTAGTAACTGATGTAGATTTCACTTTGCTCCAAATTTAACAACCTCTCAAATTACTGAAAGACGCGTGTTTTTGCCGATTCACAATCTTTAAAATCATCAAAATATCCTTTAGAACTTTAAAATTATTATTATTTTATTGCTGCAATAATAACGCCAACGAATTATTCTAAAATAGATAATTAAAATTTGCAATTAAACCATAATTAGTACGATATATATGAGAGTAAACCAATTCTAGAGCCAAATGTGAATTCTCAATTTAGCCTTGGAATCGACTCGAGATAGAAATAACACAGAAAACTCTGAAAATTTTACAACATTTCTCAAAAAACTTTAGCGACAATGAAACTCTACAACATTTTTTTTAATGGGATTACATAAATTTACAGAGTAGAAGATTAGCTACGTGCTCACTGGTTTGCCGTTCAATTTGGGGAATGGATCTTGCTTGCTGAGGACCACCACTTTGTTCTTGTGAGAAATGTAACCCTTGGTGAGATTCTTAAAAATCAGAATAGCCATTATGCATTCAGCCTACAGTCGATAGGAGAATCATCTCATTGGAGAAAGAAAATGGAAGAAGCAATGTGATGAAAGGCAAACGATGCGATACAGAGGAAGACGGCGATTGGCGAATACCTCATCGATGTCCATGTCCATTCCTAGCCAGTTCAAAGCTTTTACTGCGGTCTCTATCTTCAATTGGTGTGCCTTGCTGGGGTCTTTTTGTTTCTGAAGCACATAACTGCAGAAAGAAAAAAATGATGATGCTTTTTTCTAGTTGAAAAATTAAACTTATCGAGAGAGACTCTACATTTTCTTCATCAGTCTTTGATAAACCTGGAGCTCCAGTTTCTCCAAAACAAGATATACACCGGATCGTAAGAATCTGAGGGTTGAAAAGCATCAAAAGTGAAATTCCAATGGTTGTTTGCGAGAATAATGAGACAACTGAAACATACCTGTCCTCGTGTTCCCGGAGGGCTTGTCGGAGCAATCTTAGATCACCCGTTTTAAGTGCTTTAACTACTTCACTATACTGCAGAAATTTCAAATCCATATATGAAAAAGAATATGAGATATTCCGAATGCATAAAATAATCAATCAAAGTGTATTACTAATAACATTGTAAAAAGATAATAATAATAAAAGTACTGCATTATGCATTGATCCTGATGCTTTCTTTTGAAGTATTTAGTTTGCGTCTGATTAGAATTCTGTTCACAATAAAAGTGTGCTTCTCACCCAGTATCAAAGTTAAGCTAAGAAAAAATAACTTCTATGACAAGGTGAATAAATAAATAGACAAAGTTGTGACAGTTCAGAGCCTGCTGAAGTTGAAGTTGCTAGGACTTAGATACTTCTTTATCAAGGTCCACACAGGTAGAGGTTCATTAGCATGAATAATCAATGAATTTAATGCGGGGAGGAAAAAAGAATAATTGGAAATTTGTACGGATGGGATTTTTGAGAGTTATGATGTCCTCAATATCGCCCGAAAAGACTTCTTGGAGAGGAAATAGAACCTATTTCAGCTCATTAGATATGAGTGAGGAAAGGGAGGAAAATAACACAACAATGTACTAGATTTTGTGACTTTCCTCTTCCTCCCCCTCCCTTGCTCCTATTTTTCCACCCAAGTAAACTCAGCATTGGATAGAAATTTCAAAAGCATTTAGAAAATAAGTATTGAAGCTAGAGTACATATACTGAAGGGATAAGAGAGGAGGGCATAAAATGTTTAGTTTTCAAGTTATGCAATCTTAAGAAACCTGAAAATGAAGAACTATTATTATGAGATAAGGAACTTAACCTCCATAAGATTGTATTTCTCAAGAAGCCACTGTTTAGGCAAAATGCCAATTGAAAGCTTCACAGGAATGAGATACTTCAGAATCATCCTATAGTAAATCCACAAATTAGTTCAAGCACAAAAAAACACAAACTCAAGACTTCACACCTTACATGCTCATGTTTGAAGATCTATCATGAAAGATGTTTAGATAAGAAAGTAGAAAAATTGTCACTGGCTAGGAACCATAAAAAAAAAATTACCTTTTGTTAGCTTCTTTGTTAGGAGAGCAATGCGTCAAGGCATAAGTTAGCTTTTGATCAGCCTGCTCTATCACAATGATAAGAAATGAAGAAATTAGCTTGTGATGAACCTGCTCTATCACACTGATAAACAAATTCCTGACATGTTTTCCTTTAAAACTTCTATGAATACAGATAGCTGCATGTTCATTACTGTTGAAGCTAGGATGCACTGGCCTAATAGTCCCATGTGAATAAGTGCAGTGGTATATTATGACATAAGGGTGTCCCCTCTCCATTAACTAGTCATTTTGGCAAGATCCTAGAATGGGCACTACTCCAACTATTAACATAGTATTAGAGCAAGAGATCTGGAGTTCAAATCTTACCTATGTCAACCAATATTTATCTTATCATTTCATGTATTGCGTTTGTGTCAATCAAGAGAAGTCTACTAACCCATAGATGGAGAGGGAGTACTAAGGATAAGTATATAAATTGGTCGTTTTCTTAATAACTCGACTCAATAAACTTTTGACAATATCTCAAAGTCATGCAGGGCATGAGGAGACCCTGTTAAAGCTAGGATGCCCGTTAGAACTACATGGAGAAGTATCTTGATTCTTTAATATTGGAATGGTGTATTTTTCTTTCATAATGAATGTGTAGTCATTGTCACATAATCAGTTTATATTTTTTAGGACAAAAAGAATTAGGAAAGGGTATAACTGAAAGATTTACTTTGAGTCTGTAACTTAATGCTATTCTAATTGTGCTGACAGCCATCCATATCAGCAGGTGATAATGATAGTAACATCTCAATACTAAGCGTCAAATTGAATAAATTAAATCCAAAAGCAATACAGGAAAATGAAATTTTAACATTTATCAGCAGAGAAAAGTTTATTTCATAGAAATACTTACAACAGTGAAATTCTCATTGTATACTTCCAGACGTCCAGTGTAATACATGTAAGTGACCTATCCAATGTTCAGGTGAAGTTGATAAATAGTTGAACCATGCATGTGCATAAGCATACATAAATCTTCAATATTAACCTTATCTTTAACTGGAAATTCATCCAAGTCGAATAATCGAGCTGTTTCAATACTTCTGATGACACTACGACAGAGATGCACAGTGCCAAGCTGGAATTATAATCATTTATCAGGTTTATAGTAAAATGGTGGTTAAAATAAAATATAAAATTAATATATGACCCAAAAAAATATCCAACTTCTTCAGAAAGGTATCGACCTTGAAATAGACTTTGAAAAGTTGGCAAGCAACATATAAGGCACCAACGCGTTTGGGACCTTTACCCTGCAATGATTTCCCAAAAGTATATGAAGGGCAAAACGTAAACATGCACTCTCATATTACAACTGTACATTTGCATACCAAATACATGTTACAACGTGAATTGAATAGATTAAAAAACTACAAGATGATAGGCAAGCAAACAGGACTAATAGAAGATGCAATGTATCTAGTTACAAAAAATCTGACAAAAGAAAGGGCAACACCAAATAAATATATGCAGAAAGCAAAAAACTTACCTGTATCTACTGAACTCCAATGAATATAGTGAGGATATAAGAAAGCCATTATTATGAAATACTAATGCTCAAGAAATAATAATGAACAATTGGTTAATATGCAATAGGTTTCCATAGTTCTTCTCAAACATCTTTTTTGGAGAATTGGAGTGTAATCCAATCTGTGATGGAATTTTGGGCACATGGAAAGGGAATAAGCTAGGCCTCCATGCCTACGCAGCAGAGAAACTAATAGCATAAATTTTAATGCATATCAGTTTCAGATTAGTGGATAAAAATATTTCTGGAAAACCCTAGACCAAAAGATTTTCTCTATTTTGAATTAACTCCGGAAAGTGGCTTGTGTATAGAAGCCGAAACATGCTGATTGGTTGGCGACATAGTGGAGGCAAGAGTTTAACCTGCATTTCATGGGATATCTATCCGCTGTTAAAGTATGCGTGCTGCTATAACTCCAACAGCTGATTATAGAAACTGAAATAAATATGTGCTATTTGGAATTTGCCAAAACTGTCAACGTCACTAGTGTGGAAAACAACAAAATTGTAGATGAAATAACTACAAAATTGGGTCTATAAGTCCTTTTGAACTGTCAAAGCTAAGAATTTTCTACCAAGAATTCTGCTCCTTGTTCAAATATGGACAATAACTTGCCTCAGCAGATTATAAAACAACACTTTCCTAAAAGTTCAGGACATGTGCAGATGGAATCCCAGGGCTGACAGTCCATATCTTTGATTCCGTATTCAACTCATACAACTTAGAGAGCCTTAGTTACAAATGTTACAAGCATCTTATCCTTTGTGCAGATGCATTTGCCATGAATTCTACTAATTTGATCTGAAATTTAAGGCTGTTACTAAAATCATTATGAAATTACTTCAAACAATGATTCCGAGATTGTGAATTATGGTCAAAACAACAAGGTCGATTCGAGCCCAATGGATGCACAACGCGGATGTGCAGACAAACATAGGTTCGAGATCCCCTAGAGGCACCCTCTCAACCCAATACAATGTCTACCATAAAAAAGTTGTGTTTGCGGGAGGTTATATAGTATTCAGTCTGCATGGACTTCCTTGCCCTAAGCCAATTTGGTTTTTATACCAAACTTGTTCTCTACTATGTCTTAACTCCTTGTGTCATAAAAGAGGTGAACCATATCATGTACTCTGATGATGGTCTCAACCAAATAAAAAACAGAAACAAACACCTGAACAGTATTAAATACCAAATTTAAGATAACAAAATTGACAAAATCATACCGCCAAAGCCCCGAAGATTTTCATCAAGAATGATCCAGCTCCCTGCAACTTCTCTGTATTTTTCCCACTCGAAGAGAGCTCTCTATCAGCCTTTAAAATGTAAACAACATTGATAAGTAAAGTCCACATTTGAATTAATTCCAGAAGAACATACAAAAAAAATCAATCCCTCTTCTGGTACAATGGCACACCTTCTCTGCAAGCAACCGAATTTCAAGAGCCAAAATATACACAGCTTCCATAGCCCATGCAGTCTCCCAATTTCGAAACTCCTGTAAGAAAGCACTGAGAAACCACAACATTCAGCTCTCAACGAACACCAACAGGAGTAGATTTTTCACATTGCCAACAAAATCCAGAGACAAAAGAACAAATAGAGTAGTACTTTGCAGCCTTCTCAAAGGCAACATAGGAGTCGGCATATCTGCCAAGTCGGTAACTTTGGAGGCACCGGAGAAGGGGGGAGAGAATTTCTACGAACTGGGCGTACCTCTCCGCCTGGTTCACCAACTGATTTGAATCCTGAGAAAGAATCGCAGCATAGTTGGTAAAAAAAGGATAAAATAGTTAAGAGAAAAAACAAGAGAGCAGTCGGAGTTTCATAAGAACCTGGAAGACATTGAGGGCGTCTGCAGGACCCTGTAGGGACGCGAAGTTGGAGGAGACGGCGAGGAGGGCGGAGAGGGTAGCGGCATCCTGGGACGAGACGGCATCACAGAACCGAGAAAGGTAGTCCGTGATGCGGCGGTGTGCCTCGCCCATGCTTAGATATGCCATGGCCGGAAAAGGTGCTTGCCCGCTCTGCCCAAGGCTTCTCTCCCGGATCGATGAAGAGGGCAGGGAGAGCGCGATGCGAGACTGGAAGGCGTAGGAAGAAGAAAGCGAAGAGGGAGGAGATCAGGAAGGCGACGACGAGGAGGAGGAGACGAAGCAGCCAGGTAAACCCTCAGTGCGGAGATTTCGAACGGAGGCAGCTGAGAGACGATAAAAAACCAAAGAAATCAAACAGGCCGGGCTTTGAACAGAGTGGATTGCTGGGCCCACAGGCCGTGACCGGCCCTAACATACTTTTTCTTCCTTAATATTTAAAAAATATATATATATTTATAATTTTTATTTTATAATCTATAATTATTTAATATTTTTATTAAAAAAAATCCACAAGCTCTGCTTGATTCAACCAACCAGCACAAATCAACCTATTGATATGCACAATATTGGATCACATCAAACTAATATTATATAATCATTTTAATAATCTGAAGAAAAAAATACTTGATGAACGAGATATTGTATAACATCAGACTAATATTCTATTTCAACTCAATGAGACAATTCGTATAGAATATTCTCACACAATGAACAAGAAATTTCATTTCATAAAAATTTTGATGGACATGATAAGGCAAACAACTACCTATTTGTTGTGTCGAAGAGCAACATGGAATAGGAACACATTTCTGTATTAAAAGGATCTTCATAACTTGGTACATAACATATATTGGAAATTCAATATGATCCTTCAGGACTAACTACTCACAAATGTGGAGAGATCCTAATGAAGCATAAAGAGATTGCTCAGATGGAAATGGACTAAGTAGAATCACTGGCTGGCATGAATAAACCAATACCAATTGTTTCATATGTATCGGATGTATAGGTTTGTTGATTCACGCACGAAGAAAAATGCATAGGATCTGAACCAGACCCATCCAGTTTATTTCATGACAAGGAAGACCCTTGCACGAGTTGATCAGATAAAGTAATCACAGAGATGGATCACTCTCGGCATCATATTTGTCTACAAGAGTTCCTTCTTGACAAGCTTATTGAATTGCTGTTGCACATTCCTCCCTTTGGTGGCTTCAGCATACCAAGAATCCCAAGCCTCCAAGTAATGTGAGAAAAGTTCACTCAAAGCTACATGAAGAAAAACACATGATTAATCAGATGTTATTTGAACAGTTTAATGAGTATTGTCGTCTTACAAATGCTGCTCCTTGCATTTGTTATTCAGAAAGGACTTTTCTTTTTTTGATATGGAGCTGTTGCCGATATGCTTAGAAAATCCTCAACAGTTTCGTCTTGGGGATTGATATACTTGGATTAATGGCAGACCAAACCAGTTATGCAATGGATCCTTAATGAGTAGCAATTGATCCAACTGACAGCAAGATTAGCAAGTACAAATGCTTAGTTTGGTTTACAAGTGGTATGTCTAAGGAATAAGATGCATGATAAGAGTACTTAGTTTGCTGGCCAAATGAATCTATATTATGAAAATCGGTGGTTTATTTCGATGGGTACTTTTCTTCCTTTTTTCCCATTGTTAGTAATCAAAAATGTATTGATTCATGAGAATGTAATTACAATAGATTTAAAGCATTGTGTGAAGATAACCTCTAGAAACTGAAGATAAAGAGATAGTAGCACCAATATATATATATATATATATATACGAAATATAAATTCCAAAATAATAAAAAAAGATAATAATTAAGATGGAAGAACATCAAATTCCTAAAAGGGTTTTAAATAACTTGGAATAATTATTCAACAAAAAGTTATATTGTTAAAAATATCATTAATAAATTAAAGAATGAGTGGCAAAAGAAAAAAGTCTCTATTGTGGCAAAGGCGAAACGCTCGCCCCCAGCGCCCCCGTCAGTCCGTCCCAGGACCAACACGGAGGAGGTAAATCACGGGGGCT
>JBBUKS010479248.1:0-16834 GCA_038050645.1 Hedychium gardnerianum
AATATTATAATAATGTCATATTAATTATTATATATTATAATAATTATTGAGTAACTGTTATATATTATAATAGATAGTTTTAATTGTTATAATAATATTGAAAGTAAGAATATTTTAGAAAAACGTTTGATTTTATTTATTTAGTTTTTTTAAAGCGTACCATTTTCACCTATAAAAATATATAATAAATTAAAAAAAAACAAAATATTTAGTTTCAAAATTCAGTGGCTCTTATTACGGCTCGTTGCCGGTTCCCGGTCATCCGCTTCCCACGCTTATTCGTTCTTCTTTTTTTTTTCTTTCCAGCTCATTTATTTATTCGTTTATTCGTACTGTTCTTCGTTTCCGTCGTATAAATCTGTTCCAGATCGATTCCCTGATCCTCTCTCCTCTTCTTCCTCGCCTCGTTCTACTGCTGAGATATTCTCCATCTTCTTTTGTCGCGAATAGGGTGGTGGCAGCAAAGGTAATTAAAGATTTTTTTTTTATCCCGAGTGATTTCTGGTTTCTTTGATCTAAATCTGAGTTTGTTCATGAGAAAGGACGAAGTTTTCCGCACTTTCAAGGGATTTTTTGGTTATTTTACTGAGAAAAGGGGTGCTTTTTTTGGGTGAAATTTAGCTGATTTTTGGGGTTCATCCTGTTCTTGTTCTAGATCGGGTTGAGGAAGCCTTGTTTTCTCAATTTATTGCGTGGATTGTTGCTTATTCTGTGGATTTCTTCCGGTACAGGCGTTGCAATCGCGCATCTCGAAGGGATCGGAGCAAAACATGAATCACTGCGCGATGCAACCGGCGAACGCCTTTGCTGCTTGCGAAGAGATCGGGGCCACCTTCGCTGTCGCCGAGCGGAGGACCCCGGTGTTCTGCCCCAAGCCTCGGCGGCTCAGTTCGTTCGCCGCCGTCGCTGATCCTGAACGGCCTCTTCGGTGGCATTCGAGGTACCTTTTTCTACTTTCTTCTGAACCTTAGTTTCTTCTTCGCGAATCTCTCGTTTCTCCTAATTCCACCTATCTACTTTTTCTTTCTTCTTCAGTCATCAAATGGATTTCTCCGATTCGAAGGCTGGAGCAGATCTCCTTGAGATATTTCAATCAAAGGTGAGATTTCTCTTGATTCCCATGGAAAACTTCCATCTTCGTTTACGAACTTTTTGATTTTTCCATAAAAAAAATGAATTTTCCTTTTTAGCATATCGAATTTAAATTTTTGGTTACATGGTGGAGAACAGAATCAAGTAGCTTCTTCGCCGCCCTTCTTCTGCGGCTCGCCGCCGATCCGCGCGGCGAACCCCGTCGTCCACGACGCCCGCTTCGGCGACGACCGCCCGCCGGCGGCGCCCTTCGCCTCCTCACCTCTAACCCAACCCGGCCCGTCGATGTCCCCGAAGCATGGCTTCGCCCTCGCCAAGCTCGGCCTGGCGCCGGCGGCCGTTCGCGTCGAGGGCTTTGACTGCCTCAACCGCCGCCGCCGGAGCTGTAGCAGCATCACCGCCGTGGCTTAGACAAACCCTCACCCGATCTCTTTTTGAATCTCTACGCCACCAATAACACCAACCGATCAAACCCCAAAACATTAGGCTCTCAGCAATAGCAACAACACAAAATCACCGGAATTTTTGAAGTCAGCAATAGGAGCTCTGAGGTATTCTGCAAAACTCCATTTTTCCAGCACCAATCTTTCTGTTCGTAACCGAAAGCTCTTATGTACATACAAAATATGAGCCAGAGAAGCAGAAGATGCAACATCCAGCTTTTGTTTTCAGTTTCAGAATGATTCTTGTAAAAAAAATCTTAGTTTTGTCCCTGAACTGTGTAAATATTCACCGTGTATAAAGAGAAGAAAGAAAAAATATGCTTGAATTGTTTGTGTTCTCTAAAAGTCTTTGGAGTCTGTGATGAACTTGGAACTGAAATTCTTATCTGCTTCAACAGCATTTGTGGACAAATTCAAAGGCATGGTCCAAAAGCCAGAGTTGTTGTTCTTTGATGACAGTGGTAAAGCACAATGATGCATGAACTGCTGACCTGCTAAACAGCTTTTTTTTCAAGTTGATTGGTGTGTCTGATTGAATTGACCTCTTCCTTTTTCCACCAATAATTGAAGCAGAGTCAGAAAGGAATTGATGCAGGTGACCCCATGCTCAATGGTGATGGCTGATGGATCTTACGGAAGATTATCCAACAAAATGTCGCTGGAAGGAAATTCGGATCTCATTCCTGTCATTAGCCATGTGATAAATTATCGCTCTTGGAGTGCTAAGACAATAAGGTGATCCCCTTGATGAACATAAATTCTCTATGAGTTTTGAAATGTTAACATTTTTGCTAGTCAATCCTCAAATTATCACTGCCGTAGAGAGAGCTAACATGTGCTTGAATAGGATGAGATATGGAAGGGAAGAGTTTAAAAGATTCAAACGTTAAGCACACTTCTAGCATATGCTTGTGCAAGAGTTCGATGCATATTCGTCATGATCTCAAATCGTAAAGAACATCGGCAGTTCTTAAAACTATTGTGATTTTTCTAAAAAAATATCAATTTTGATCCATCGATTTTTTTGGAAGAACTTAAAATCCTAGGTTTTCTTATACCAACTCTCGACTAATAGGCATCGTTTTAACATGTTAGATCACAATCTAACGTAAAACGTACGCATTCGGTCAGAAATCATCAAAAACCCTAACTTTGTGTTATAAGATCGATGAAATGACTTGTGGCTCTGATACCACTTGACAGATTAATTTCTAATCTTGATTTCTAAAACCGTATGAACTCAACAAAGAAGAAAACATACAGGATCTAGTAACATTGAAATTTATGGCGGAAAGTAAATACATAAATTAAAGATGATACACCTAAATTGTCATCATCTTTGTATCGTCCACATAATCCGTTGATCCTACAAAGAAGCAATAGGCGTGGATTTTCCCTAGGGATTTGGGTGATGGCACCATACTCTCCTCACCAATGGATAGGATCTTGAATAACGGATCGAGTTAAGAGGTCTACCCATATAAACTCACATTCAATAATAGAAACCCACAATAATGATAAATTAGATTATTTAATGAGTTTTATCCATCATGACATTAATCAATGTGATACAAAATAATGTGTCAGCCCATCAAATAACAAGATAAAATCCAACAATTATACTAAGATTATACTTCCTTTCCTAGCTCGTAGGACAAAATAAGATTGACAAAAGTATGTAATGTACAAATGATGAATTAGAAGCTAGAACTATCTTGTTTATCAAATAAGAGTTTTTTGAACATTGAGTATCCTTGTGACTCATCCTTCTTTTTTTTGAGTTGATACTAGATATTCAAGTCTTCAGCCCGACTATCCTTGGGTGATTAGCCCGACCTCATGGAAATTTCTCACCGATCATAAGGATAAATCGAGAAAGCATACGTGAAGGTTCATCCTAATTATAGTCAGCGTTCTTGGATCCTCTACCCATTAAAGGAAAAATACACTTAATACGCTGTAGTTGAGTCTTGAACTCCAGATATTTGATCTTTCGTTGGAGAGCCTAACCATGATACCCTACTCAGGGCACGACTCATCCTTTAGTTGTCTCAACTAGTCATCCATATGAGCCTAACTCGAGGGCTACTAATGAGTTATGATCATCGAGTAACAATGACCTAACTTACCTATTATCTAGTAGTATGATAAGAATGTTTCTTAGCAAAACGTTAAACAAACTTGAAGCATAAGGAATCATCTAAAACTTCTTCACTCCAACTACTTATGATTTCAAGAGTTTGATGTAAGCGTCGAAGTTGATTCTTTGAAAATCTCCGACTGGCTATCATTTCCTTCCTTTAGAGGCCTGAAGTTGGTTTTAGTTTTAGTTATATCATTATTGGCCTCTAGCTACCTGTCTCATCTTCTATTACTTTGTCTAGCCAGGGGATTCACCGATCTGCCTTAGGACTAAGAGATGTAGAAATCATCTTTGCCAACTTATAGTAATAAGCAGCGGTTTCTATCGATATACAATGGATATAAGATTGGGACATTTAGGTTCGGAGTGGCCGCAAAATACACATATTGAATTTGAAATTAGCTCGTTGGGATTTAGGTTGGGAGTGGCCTCAAAATGCACATGTAAGATGTAAGTGATCCACATACATGGTATCATGTGAAAATGAGCTTAGCTGGTCGACAAATATGCGCAACTCTGCACCCAAATGTGACATCTTTAGGGCATACTTGGTTTGATGTGAAAACAATACGACAAGCGAAGTTAGCTTGTTGCACAATGAAGCGCGACTCGGTAAATTTGAATGTAAAATTTGAAAATATAGGATAAGAAGAGTTTGTTGGATTTTCAAGAGTTGCAAAGAGAGATCTTCAAAGTGTTTGATACCCCCAAAAGTAAAGCTAATGAAAATCTTCAAAGGAGTTGATATAATCTCCTCTAAATACACGATAGTGTCCTTTTTTTTCACTCGGGATCCTCCTTTTCTTCTTCCTCTGAGAGCTTAGGGTGAGATTCCTCTGCGGTGTCCTATGAGTCAAATCATGTTAGTCGGGGGCCAGCTTTGCCGGCGTGACCTTTCCGACAATCAAGTCAGCGACTAGCTGAGATGAGAAGCTTGCGACAGCATGAGAAGAAGAAGAAGATTAGCCCTTGTTTGAGAGAAGAAAATTATATCATAACCAACCTTCACGGATCTTATATAGCCGTGGAGGTGGAAAGTCCACGTAACCTGCCACATGAGCCCTAAAGAAGTCGCGTGGATGACCGCATAAGTGAGACATTGGCCATCATCCATCTGCACGAGCGGGTCGTTGCTCCAAGCGCGACAACAGGTGGTATGTACTTCTAGCGTCGTCTAGTCGTTAGTCTGACATCATTTTCTAGGTAGGTATGCAACCTTGTCAGGGTCGGTTCTTTGTCAAAGACTATCGGAGGTTGAGGCCAAAAGGAAATTGTTTGGCCAACTCTCCTCCTTGCCCGGGAATCACTATGACAGTACAGGTAGAGGAGGTCAGGGCTCGATGAGGCCCTATTGTTGTGAAGGGTGTTGGCCTAGCCAACAGGGCCTTGGTAGGACCCGAACCTGGTCAGGTCACCCTCGAGCAGCATCAATACCCAAGAGCTCGATTGAATGATTGAATCCTTTTAAACAACAATTTCATCGATTAATTGTATTCTTAATCCTAAACTGAGCTCCATGAGCACAAGTCATTTTCATCATCTGTTCATTTCTTTCTCCACTGTTTTCCTCTGTTTTGATGGTCATGTCTCCATTGTCATTGTCATTGTTATTTGGGTGTTTGCAACCATCTGTCCCCCAGTGACTTACACTGAAATGCTGTTGAGTTCTGACGCCTTCTCTATGACTGCGAGGTTATATTGGCCTCTTTTTTTCTGAATCGGGAATCAAATTTGACCATGTTGACATCTTTTGTTTGTCAATACATTTCGATTCACAGAAATGATGTTTACATAATATTTCAAGAACTCCTTTACCGTTATGGTTGCACTTGTGTTCCTAGCTAGGCGCTTCTTTTATAAAAAAAACAGTAGTTTAAAATGACATTTCTTTATATTTTTCATATCAAAATTATCTTTTTTTATATATTATAATTGTTATAATATATATATATATATAATTCAACTTAATAAAAAAAAGAATACTTTTATATTTAAAAAATTATTTAAATTTGATCAAAATCAATATTGTCAAATTTATTATAAAACTATTATAACAACTATAAATTTTTTATACTGAATTTCATATATTGAAGTGATTTTAATAAAGTGATTTTAATAAAGTTTAAACAATCTTAACCAAATTAGTAAATATTTTTTTATATAAAAATGATCTATGTATAAATTTGTTTACTAAGTTGAATTAATTTAGTTTTACATATTGTATTAGTGGCGAACTATAAGAAAGACCATCTATTTTCAGAATTAGTAAGTAAAACTTGAACACTTGATTATAAAAAAAAAACACATGGAAGCATTTTTCAGTGGCAAAGAACACACATGAAATTCCAAAGCATTAATAACTATTCACAAGCCATAAAGATGAGTGAAAAAGCACAACATAGCAATCATCTTCCATAGCTCGATGCAACATCAGTTTCAGAAAGCCACGAGACAACAAGAAGAGTAAGATGATACAGGAGCATCCATTCTTTTACATGATACTGCAAACATTGTCATCTCCATTGCCGGAAGCATAGTAACAGTGATAGCTGTCGTCTACTTGGTCGTTCAGATAGTAAGGGCTTTGGTACCAGTTGCAGTAGTACCCAGTGTAGGCGGCGGCGGCCATTGCCGGAGACCTCAGATACATCATCTGTGGCTGTAGGTGCCTGTTCTCTTGCATCACCATGGACGGTGACTGAATTTGCCTCAACTGGCTGTTGAGCGATCGTAGATCATAGTCGTCGTCGTCGTCGTCTTCTTCATCGTCACTGTCGTACTCATCATCGGAGCTGGATGAAGAAAGCTTGTGGCCGTGTTTCTTCACGGTGTTGCAAACTGGCTTCTTCCCTTGTTTCTGTTGGTTTGGTCTCTGATCCCCCTTGCTGGTCTTCGCAGGCCATGGCTCTGCGTGCTTGCCTGCTCTGTTCAACTTCCTTATCAGAGTCGCAGCGTCCGCATCGCCTGAAACTGTAACCTTCTGTTCCTCGACATCAATGCTCACCGAGAAGACTCCTGCATCGGATACATAATCAATGCGGCAGTTATAGCAGAACGGGCACAAGAAGAAAAAACCTACCTTCAGTTCTGTGGAGGATCTTCCTGACTTGAAGCTTGCAGCCATCGCAATGTATGTTCACCTTCAAGATGTGTGTCTGTGAGAAGAACCAAACAGAGAGAGGAAATTTTCTTAATCGGTTCTTCTTGCAGAAGATAAGAAAGAAAAGGAAATTAACAAGAGGGTGGTGCCTGGATCTTGAGGAGCTTGAACTCTCCATGTTGTTTGTTCATTGCCTTGCTCTACCAGTGCTCTGTGTGCAGTGTGCAGGGCAGCATTAGGCCTCTGCGTGAAAAAGGGTGCCCTACGAGTTACTATTCACACGGTCCTCCGTGCACCAGAGAACATACACTCAAAGACAAATGCACTTTTTATTTTATCTGTGTTTTTCTTCTTCTTTTTTAATATTTTACTTCGATAGGAATGCAGTTGCAGCATGCACTTCTTTTTAAGCCTGTCTTACAGTGAGCAAGCAGCAATAGGATTTGGAATCCCCGCAAAAGATGATTTCCTTTAATAATAAATCTGAGTTTATGATTATATATATAGAATGATGAAATTCATCATTTTAATGATCTCCGACGACAATTCTATACTGTTAAAAAAAAAAAAAAAGTATTGAGCATATTCTTTCCACGGCTTCATCAAAATTCGACTCTCGCTAATGTTACAATTATGTCACGTGATTATCGGATTTTACGAGTTCATGTACTGGTTGCTATAAATAAGCATTTTTTTTATCGGATTTTAAATCCATAGGACTTTTAAAAACATCTTGCTATAAGTAATGGACAAGGAATAATTTTTAATAATAAAAAAAATATTTTTTATATGATTTTCTTAGTCAATTAACTAAACGTGCATGAGCGGCCCAATTTGATACGATGGGCAGCATGAGATTGGAGGAGACTCGGTTCGTCCAAGCCTTCAATAGAAGGATCAACTCGTGCCACCGCGGTGGCCCGTTCTCCCTCACCCTGATTCCTCCGGCAAGCTCGGGAGGCCACGCCGTGTCCAGGAGAACCAATCCTTCCTCCAATTTCACCCATGTTCAATAAGGCTTCGGATTCACTTCCTTGGCGCAATCTCCCTCTCATCTCCATTGCCACGATTGATCCTACCGCCGATCCTGAACGAATTGCCTGAACTCAGCCTCCAGCTAGAGAGCCGATGAGGGTTTTCGAAGATGCAAACTACGCTACCCACCAACACCAACCTCCGCCGAATCCTCGCCCCGTCGCCTCTGCTTTGTCTCCCATGACGACCTCCGGCAACAACAATCCCGATCAAGCCTAAGCAGTCACCAAATCCCATCTAAAACGATGTTATCACTTCAGATCCAGCATCAAGGTATGATTTTTCTTCTAATTACTGGATTTTACCAAATGTGTTTTTAATCCCATCTTGATTCCTTCATTTAGAGCCATGCACTTGGTTCAAAACTCCGATTCCAAAGACACCTTCAGATCAAGTAGTTTGTCTGAATGTGATGCCTACGAATCAATCGGAGAAACTGCATCAGCAGCAGCAATCTCACCTCCATCTTCATCAACAGCAGTCACAGCTCATGCCGCCGAACACCCATTATATACACCAAGTGCTCCATTCTTTCTAACATTTATCAAAAGGACGTGGAAACAACATTTACTAGGTTGCAGGTTTCCGAGTTGAACCGACCAAAGGTCTGAGTTCAACCTGAGTCTCTTTACTCTTTAATCCAACTGGTTCTTCAGAATATCCGACTTTTGATATGGTAAAACAAATGGCAGTCTTCTCCAATTTGAGTTGTTTCTGAGTTCACAGTTCCAGTGATTGAAGTTCCAGGATCCTCACCAACTAATGTTTACATTCCTTCACCAAGAAGTGTTTATTCTTATTCTTTATGAGATTAACAAATAAACAACACTTACAAATGGCTGTGAAATCCAAGTTGAACAAATCAGAAGCTGAGTTCCATCTCAGTGTCTTTACTAATCCAACTGGTTCCCAAAAAACGACTGTTGATGTGGAAAAACAAATGGAATTTCCTTCTCCAATTTAATTGAAGTTCCTGAGTCCAGTAACAAAGACAACATTTACTAGATTGCAGGTTTGAGTCGAATCAATCAAAAGCCAAGTTCAACCCGAGAGCCCTTAGTATTCGAGCTTTCAAAAGAACACCAGAATTGTCCTCAAATATTGCATGTTGTAATACATGGCCTCATCATCCATAGCAATGTCAAATGCCAACACTCTGGAGATCCCATACTGCTATTGATCAGAAGATACCAATTCTGAACTACATCAAACTACGACATAGCCAACAATGGAGAATCTGAGCTAATTATAAGGTTTTAGAGGCAAGATGAGTTTACTAACTTCACTTAAGGATTTTAAATAGCTACTTCACTAAGTGGTGTGATACCATACCATCAACAAAGATATAACTTCCTATAATGTTCAAAATTAATAGGGGAAAAACAGCCTTGTAAATGATTCACCATGATCAATTGAAAGTTACCAACCAAATATCATGGCATAAGAAGATGCTGGTCATTGCAGAAACTAAGCAATTAACAGAATCCACAGCAATGTCAATAACTTCTAGCCTTAGCAACCAATCAATTTGATACAATGTCCTGGAGGTATTCGGTATATGTCCATCCTAACAGCTAGTAGTAAACTTCAAGTTCGAGAAGAGAGCATAGAAGGTAAGAAACATTTCTAGGAAATTACTTACCCTAGAAAATTCAAGATACGTGCAATAGATATGAAAGAAAAGAGTCGCACAAATTAACATATCTAGAATCAAACAAAATCTTAGGAAGAAAGTAGCAAAGGCGCTAGCTTAAACAAGATAAGTTTAGAACTTCATAGAATCTCAAATCCAAAAATCATCCTAGATATCAAGACATAGAAAGAAAATGCAGCAGAAAAATGTAGATATGCAAGAGAGGGTAGACCGATCAAGAAGGACGAGATCAGTCGATCTCCTGGAGAGAAGGAGCACCGCCGGCAGCAACCTCATCAGCCGTGAACTTGCCCTTGGACTTGTCAGCCGCGCGGCCGCGAGCCTTGCGATCGAGAAGGGCCTTGCGGTCCTTGTCGAGTTTGAGCTTGGTGATGAGCACCTTGGAGGGGTTGATGCCGACGTTGACGGTAGACCCGTTCACCTTCTCCCGGGTGATGCGCTCGACGTGGATGACCCACTTCCGGCGGTAAACCTGCACGACCTTGCCCTCGCGGCCCTTGTAGGTGCCGCGCACCACTTGCACCTCGTCGTCCTTGCGCACCGGGACGGACCGCACGCTGTACTTGTTCCTTAGATCGGTAGAGAGCGGCGCGCTCATGAGCACCCGCCGGACGCTGGACGGGGCCGTGAAATGGGCCTTCCGGCACTTCCTTCGGGAACTCGAAACCCTCGGATTGAACTTCATGGCGACCGACGGCGATCAGATCGGGAGAGCAAGCAACGGCTGACTGGATTGGTCGGGAAGCAATGATGGGCCTATATAGGGAAGACTGACCTAGGGTTTCTTGACAATAGAAACTTCCACCTTGGAATTTCGATTATTTTGAAAATGCCCCTGAATTTTAAAATTTTACCATTTCAATCAGATTTCTCAACCACCGCTAATATTTCTTTTAATCGACGCTTAATATCTATATTTGAATCGATTAATTTTAAAAATAATTAATTTAATTTTATAAAAACAAAATCATCATCCAAAACCACTCATAGAGCTCGATATCATAAATTTATCATCCCATTAAAAAAAATATTTTATAATATATTATAATTAAAAATTAAATTATAAATATTCGAAAGATGTATAATGTCAAGCATTTTACGATTCGAATTAAAAATGACGGATCGAAAACTAGTTAAATAATTTCTACATGCTTTTAATTTAGGAGCAAGGCCTTAGTAGAATTCTTAACATAATTATATCAGTACTTAGTTATGATTAAGACCTAAGACAGCCTTAATCTCATTTACATAATCCTATCAATAAATATTTGCAATTACAAATACATCCTCATTATTCTTTATATTTTAGCACAACAGTACACACAAGGGATATTTTTGTAATTATGTAGGAACTCCAATCACGGTAGGCTGCTCCGCGGCGGAGCATTCGAGTAACCTGCGCCGCCGCCTCCGCGACCGCCCCCAAATCCGGATCCCCCACCGCTCCATCCTCCCCCTCCACCCCCGCTGCCGAATCCGAAGCCGAATCCCCCGCCTCCGCCGCTGCCTCCACCGGCACCTCCTCCTCCCCCTCGGCCGCCGCCCCATCCGAACCCGAACTGGTGAGCACCGTTCTCGGCTTGACCGGCCGATCCTCGCCCGAAGCCGAAACCGGCAGATCCGCCACCGGGCGAGGAGCCGTAGCCCCAGAAATACTCCCACCCGCTGCCGCGGCTCCCATGCTCACCGGATTCCCATCGGAAATCCCATCCGTTTGGGCCCGGCGCTCCGCCTCCCCCTCCGCCGTGACGTCGGGCCATGAGTGGCAAAGTGGAAACGAAGGAGGGCGGAACCCTTTTTTGCCAACTTGACCCTGAACCGTGGATGGTGGAAGAAAGGAAAAAAAATGGTAGACGGAGTTTGTGAATTCGTTCTGTTTAATTTCAAGTGAATAAAAAAGAAATAATAATCTTTAAATATATTGTAAATTATTTTAGAGTCAAGTAAATGAGGGCGGCGCGTGGTTCAATTCAACTTATTTAATTTTGCGTTTTGAAGATTAAAATCATGCTAATTTCAACGTAGAAATATGAATATTCATATTTGATATTTTTAATATTCACAAATTATATATGAAGCTTTTTTAATCGAACGATTTGTTAGTTTAAAATTTAGGGTAAAGATTAAAAGGACTCTTATATATAATTATTCAACTATTTTTTATTATATTATTTTTATTATTATCCCTCTTATATTTTTTACCTAAATTTTAATTCGAGTTAGAACGATTTTATAATTATTATATAATTATAACAATTATAATTTTGTAACTGTTATAATTGAGATATCATACAATTATAATCGTTATAATATATTTTTTTAAAACTAAAATTATTTAGAGTCTTTGGAAAAAAAAATGATATTTCCTTTTAACTTGAATTCGAGTCGTTACAGGTTTCATCCCTTAACTAATTATAAATTTCTAAACGAAATTTAATTTGATATATTATGCATCCAGGAGTGAATCCAAAATTTTAGATTAGAGATAGATTGATGCATCTCTCAACTGTGCGATGACTTGTTCCATGACAATATCGCAGGGCAACATGATCGATCAATCGATAATTAATAATCCAAATTCTTCCTTCAGGAATCAGGCTCCCTAGTCCTACGATAGATCTATCCCTGTATATATCCCATGGTTCAACTTATAGTTGAACTATCATATAACTATAATAATTATAATTTTATAATTATTATAATTGATCTATCATAGAATTATAATAATTATTAATCATCTACAATTAAAAAAACACCTTTTCTCGAGAGTATTTTTAGGATATTAAATTACTAATAATATTTTAAACATTTTAGAAATTTTGGAGAGATGCATGGGACACTTGAGGTGACATATATGACTCATTCATCACATCAATGATCACATAGGCACATGATCCCATGCAAATCCACTTTTCTCTACTCCCACTCCCAACGACCTTTTCCTTTTATGTAACATTTCAGATTCCTTTTCCCACACACTCAAAAAAGCATTGTATTAAAAATTCGCACGACTTTTAAGATAGGTTAATGTCGATTTGATTATGCGACATCAACTTTCATCCTTCCTTTTTTAGACTAGCACCAAAATTTAAATAATTCTAATATTTACTAATTGAATAAGTCATAAATGGTGAACAACAATGATGATTTATTAGCTTTTACCTAGATAAACAAAAAAATTGCTTTTTTTTTAATATTCTATACTTTATATTTCACTATTTTATTCAATGATAAAATAAATTAACATTTACCTGTTGAAAATTGAGGGAAATGAAATTGGAAAAGAGAATCAACTTTATTAATTTCATGTCTTTTTTCCCCCTTTTGAATTTCTCTTCTCTGGCTTTCACTCGTCCCCATGTGCTAACCGAATCCACTCGAAGCGGCCGGCGAACGGCGCGTCGTTGACGACGTCGAAGTTGTACCTGCGACATAGCCGAAGATAAGAACGCCAGTCAGATTGACAGATCGCGTGCGGTAGCCAATTGAGCTACAAATTTGCTAGAACGAGCACGGGGAGTCGCCGGCTAACCTGCGCGGAGGAGGTGAGTGGAAGTTCGATTGATTAAAATTACCTCTGTGCGAATCGCCGACGCGACTCGCTCTCCGCCGCCTCAAAGAAACCCTCGAGCTCCGCCTCCGTCGGCATCGCTTCCGCAGGCGATCGCCGTTGCGAGTCCCGCTCATCCGTCGGTTCCAGATCGAAGCCCGCTTCCTGATCTCCGTCGTTGCTGCTCGAATCTGTTATCTCTTCCCTACGAGAATTTCGACGAAATAAAACTACAAAACTCGGAAATGGAGCCGAAATTGAAGAGAAGAATCGAGCCAAACCTTTCTCGCTTGCTTCCCAAAAAAAGCTTCGGCACGTCCAATTCCTGTCCGATCGAGATACACACAAAGAGAGAACAGAGAGGCTTAGAACAAGTACAGATCACAAGCAAAGGGCCACAACTAAAAGATCAACCTCACCTCTCCCGACCTCAGCGCCTCGCAGCAGCCATTTCTAGAGCCACGCCATCCTCGGTCGGCGTCCGCCTCGAATCTCGCGATCCGAGGCTCCACGACGACGACGCCACGACGGCTCCGGCACTCGAAGAACGTCGACGAGATCTCGATCTCTCCTTCCTCCCCCATCACCGTCCTCCTCCTCTTCGAGCTCCGGCTCCCTTCGACCGCTTCCATCGTCGCTCGCCGCTCCTTCCCCGACCCCTCCCTCCCACCGACGCTTCGAATGCCTCCCCATCGCGTTCTTCCGCGTTTATGTAACAGACGCCCAGCCGACTTAACGGCGTCTTTCGAATTCAAACGGCGCCGTTAGTACCTAACCGGGCCCGATTAAACCACGTGGGCCTCCGGCCTACTTGCTCATCTTTTTCTCCTCTCCTTCTCCTTCTCCTTCTCCTAAATCTCAAATTCCAAACCCCAAATTTCAAACCCTAAACCCTAACAATGAAAGCTTTGCCACATTCATGGAGGACCCAGTGGAAGCCTCGTCCTCTCCGTGCAATGAAACCTCAAGTGGCACATTGCCATGGCTTCAGCAGAAGTCGGTGGACCACCTGAAGGGCGAAAAAGAAGCTAGCCATTGTCTTGCCCTTTTCCCCCTTGTTGTCTACTACACAAGCTTTGGATCCTCCAACATTTTACATGGTGGCTGGTTCTGGCCTAAGCTCCAATCATTTGAGAGCCCAGCTTTCTTCTTCTGGCAGAATTACATGAAGACCCCTTGCTCGGTCCATTACAAGAAACGCGGTATATTCGATCCTTAATACGTCGCTAAATATATTTAGTTATGGAGTAACGACCGAAAGAGTCCGTAATTACTTTCTTTTTTATCGTAGAATTGAATTCGATTGTTAAATTTAAAGAAATGAAGTACACAATTGGTTCTCTAAGTTAAGATCATTTTTAATATATCGATCCCTGCATTAACATGATAATTTATTATTTGATTTTTAATTTAGAGATTATTTTTAAAATATCGATAACAAAATTAGCAACTGATAGTGTCCTTGCTCGCACTTGGGCCGCTCCACTTTCTTCTTGGGAGTCACGACTGAATCTATCCTTTGGTTAGTCGGACTTTGGTATCCCCATTACAAAAAATATTATAACTTTGTGATAAAAAAAAATTCATCGTGAATAACTCATCGCCAAATTCTGCGACGAAAATATATAAATTTATCGCAAATTTTGAGATAAATTTTATATTCGTCAAAAAATTCATTCTTATTTTGCAAAGAAAAAATATTCGTCGCAAAGTTTAGAAAACACAGATCTACGACAATGAATCTGTGACGAATCTGACGAATCTCATTTTCGTTACAGATCTGCGATGAAAATATGTGTTCATAGCAGATCTGCGACGAAAATAGATTTGTCGTAAATTTGTCGCAAATCTACGACGAAAATATAATTCATCGCAGAATTACGATACTTTGGTGACGAATTCTTTTTCGTCGCCAAATATAATTTTTTTTTCCAGAAACTCTCTATTTCAGCCATTTCTTATATATACATTACATAACATCCAATATAATCAAACGAAATCCAACATACACATCCTATTTAATATCAAAATACATATCTTATTTTACGCATCCTATTTTACGTACACATCCTATTTAACATTCAAAATAAATCTACATAATTCAAAAATAAATATATCCAAAATGAAATATATCTAAAATAAATTAGAAAAAACATATCTAATCCAACATTCTCCAAGTTTAACAACTAAATACAAATACAAATAATTCATACAAATTGCATATTGAAATCATCGTTCTCTTCATTCTTCTCCTCTCATTCTTCTTCTATTCCTGTATCAAAACAAACAAAACATAATTGCAAAAACAAGAAAGAAAATTTTATAAACTAATACGTAAATACTTACTGTCTCCGACATTGATTAATTTTCACCAACCCTGTTTGAAATAAATTAACAGTATTAATTAAAATTACAAAAATTAAATATTAAAAATATTAATTCTGAGACAAATAACATTCATACATAAATAAATCATGAACATCTATCACCACCACCATCATCGTCGTCGTCGTCACCATCAGAGGTACTAGGAGGCATCTGACTTAGAGCGGAGGCTAACTGAAGATGTTGCAATATTAAGTTATGTTGTTGGCACAGTTGCCTCATTTCCTCATCTCTTTAAATCATATCCTGATTTCTTTGAGCGAGTCTCACTTTCAATGAGATAACTTCTTCAGTCAAGTTATGAATTTGTATCCTTATTATTGGTGGGGTGGAAGAAGATATACTAGTAGTAACTCTATGAGTTCTGCTTAAAGAACTCATTCTCAATATTCTTCCCCCTTTCGATCCTCCACTTGTCTCCAGCCATAAATCTAAATTATTACCAACGAAGCGCTTAGATCCACTAGATTCATCAATAGCTTGCGAATTTTTCAGTGCTAGCTCTAGTTGATCATATTTTTCTTGTATTATAAAAAGAAAAATTATAATAAAATTATAATAATAATATTTTTAAAACTCAAATAATCTTAATTAGATATAATAGAAATGCATATAATATAAAGTAAAAGCAGGTAAATAACTCACCTTAAATCAAAGTTATAAATTAAAATCAAAGATTAATCTAAACATTGGCTTATTTAGCTCTATCCCCGCTATAAGTCTTGTCTTTTTCTTGATATGTGCGGGTGAAAGTGTCGATAAATAATGGCTCCCGTCCCATTTCCTTGGTTAAAAAAATATTGTTAGAAATAATATAATAGTAGTGGAAGAGTTTTAAAATTTATCAATCTGTAGGTATGCTCATCAATATTGATAGAGCCTCCCGCATATGTTGCAGATGAGTTTTCAGAATTATAACCTTGTTTTTCTTTATTCTGTTGGCTCCTTTGTTTGCTCTCCTCATGTGCCCAATAATTGGAGATTCTAGTCTAATTTTTCTCGATGATGAAGGGTGACTTTTTTCCTCTCGTCTTCACATGATTAAGTACATGTCGGATGTGATCACCATATTTTTTTCTTGAAAATCCTTCTGATTTTCAAATCCTCAATAGGGTCCTAAGTGAATAACCGCTGCAATAGAAAAAAAAAAAATCAATTGATTATATATTAACTTTAATTTCATATATAAACTAAAGGGGATATACCTTAAACTTATTGCATTAGAGTTCTTTTGTAAGTGTTGGAGTGCGTATATATGTCATTGAAACTCCTTCCCAATGATTATTCACGATTCTATTAATCTTGGAATAACACGTATAGAATTATGGAACCTATCATATGTTGGTGCAATTTGTACTAAAAGTCTAACCCTAAGGTTTTGATGTATGACAACAAGTTAAAGTTAGAGTGTTACTATTTAACATGTTGAGCT
>JBBUKS010479300.1:0-16829 GCA_038050645.1 Hedychium gardnerianum
GTATAAACTCATATAGGGTAGACACCTATGAAACACACCATACACGTGTGCAACGACCTACGGTGCATATCATACACACATGCACTCAAACTGTGATACATACCATATACGTGTGTACCACTACCAAACTCAGATAGTCAATAGAACGAGATTGCATGGATATTAATAGACTAGCATAAGGGCAAGCAATTAAGTATCGAAGTCCAGAAAATATGAATAGATTTAAGGTAACAAAACTACCTATTAAAATTATAATATTCATGCACTAAGTTCAAAAAATTTAATAGAGACAAGGATAGAGATACCCACCTCCAATTATTCGTAGATCGTGTTAAAGAGTCTACACGTCCAAACACTTGTCACAAATCAACGTTCTGTATCAAAAAATGTAAATTACAATCAAGTATTATTCCGAATCCAATAACTAAAACACATCCTAAATTAATTAGGAAACCCTAATTGGTTCTACCCAACTACATCCAGAGCTAGTTACAAGCCTTATGAACAAGAGTTCTTTCAACCTCATAACCTTAACAAAAAATATGGTATACAAGGGAACATTTGCATTTTGCCTCATAATTCAATCTAAGATTAATCACCCAATCATCAATTAATAGCTCCAACTATTTAAACCGTATATAACTCTACCAATTAAGTTTAATCACCTATCAATTTCGTTTAGGAACAGTTATCCAAATTTTTAACTCATTCTACAATTTGATAACCCCCTATTCAATTTGATACAACTTCGTATCCCAATCAAATAAGATATTTCAAGAAGCCATGTACATTAGCCCTTTCGTTCAATTCTAACATACCAACTTGTAAACATACAAGTAGCAATATAATTACACAAATTCTGAATTCCTTAATTCAAATCCAATTCAACCTAACATTTCATATTTATTAATAACACATCTACACCAATGAACATATTAAATTCAAAGCTACAATCTCATATCACAACAAATCTCTACAAATAACAAATTCATAATTGATATTCAACCCTAAATCCATATCTAGCCTATCCTTACCTTCTGGTGGACAGTGGCTGGATTTGAATTTGCCAAAATAAATCCGGCAGGAGCAGAACCAAGTGCAGTGGCTGCCTGGAGTACAAACAAGGTAACTGATCAAAACTAATCAAAAACCACGATCACTAATCAACTCCACAACCTTCCATGAGCCTTACCTGTCCTAATTTGATTTTCTGGTGGCTGTTGGAGGTGGCCAGAGTCTTGCTGATGACTGGGCAGATCGAAGAAAAGGTAGTGCTACTGTGGTGGTTGGGAATTTTTACCTAGCAATGTAGATATTCTCCACAGATGCAAAGGAAATCGGAGCTTGGCCACTCCGATCAAAATATTGACCGATGATCTGTGGCATGGGTCGGTCGGCAATGAGGAGGATTGGCAGCATTGTTGAGCAAAGATTTCAGCAGTTGAATCGGGAAGAAGGGGAGGAAGCAGAAATCAGTACCCAACCCTGGCTGGCTGTGGTGATCGGCGACTGCATGCTCTTGACTGACGGCCGATCGATGAGAAGAAAGGCGACAGGAGAAGAAATAGCGTCACTGAATTGGAGATAATTTTCCCGACGACCTAGCCACCTTCGTCCAACAGAGTTGCCGGAGGAGGAGTTCTCGACGACGGCTGCTCGGGTGAAGGGCAGATCGATCAATCGAGAGTGGGGGAGGAATGACAACTGCAGTCTCAGGGGAGAAAGGAATCGCGAAGAGGAAGAATTAGAGAATCGGCCAAAACAATGAAATGAACTTAGGGTTTTTAATATTCCAACTTAAGTTTGTTAATTAAACTTTGGATTAAATTAAAACAATCAACTCCTCATTAAAATAGTAACTTCCTCAGACAATTCATATAAATCTTCGTTTAACCGCCAAAAAATTCCAAAATTTTTTTACAATCTTATTCCTTGGTCAACGATCATTATTTTATAAATTTTTAATTATCGTATTTAACACATACTGCTCCACTCCAAACACCACTACCTAAGTGGCCGAGTTGGCAGAAATATGATTGACGACACTCTCGACCACAAGTGAGACAATGATCGTCAACATGCAATGGTATATAGTGCAAAATGATATGAGCACACACAGATGATGAGATGAGCATCACATAAAGGCAAATACCATAATACAGTGTATAAACTCATATAGCGTGCACACCTATGAAACACACCATACATGTGTGCAACGACCTATGGTGCAAACCACACACGCATGTATCCAACCAGTAGTATATCCAAAGTAAATCAACATAAGCATCACATGAAACACACCATACATGTGTGTAACGAACTACAGAGCATACCTTACACACATGTACCCAACCAACAGTATATCCAAAGTAAATCAACATAAGCATCACATGAAACAATTCCTATGAAACTGGCGCAGGGGAGAAAATCTCCGAGTGCAACGTTTAAAAAGAGGTTGTAGAGAAAGCATAGGAAGAAGGGGATTCGCCGACGAAGATGAGCCGCCTCTAGATTTAAACAAAAATAAATTTTATTCAAATCAAAACCAAACTCAACATCTGAACTTAACATATTTTTACAAGACCACTAATCCTTGTTTAAATATCCTAACAAATAAGAAAAAGTCGTAATAGAAAATATAAAAAATAAAAGAAAATCTAAACTAATTTTTAGAAAAGAAAACTAATTCTAAAAAAAAAGATAAAATCTAAACTAACTTTTAGAAAACAAAATTAATTCTAAAACTTTAAAATAAATAAAAGAAAAGGTTAAAATACTAAACCTAGAATTTTAGCGGCGACTAAAAAGTCGATTCCGCCTCGTCATATTTCGAATAGAGTGCAACCGCATCAGGAGGCCACAGATTTATCATCTTCCTTGTCAGTAGTCTCGATCGTCCTTCTTCAAAGCCCAAAAGGGAGGCTGGTAGTCTTATTTTCTTCTCGTCACAGCCCGAAGGGAAACAAAGCAGCATCAAAAAACATAAATTGATAGTGTTACTGGATGCTCATGCATCACACACCCCAAGTTGAAAAGAATTCATTCTCGAGTTCAAGATAGTATCTTCAAGATCCAAAGTTCTCAAGTATTGGTAAATAAAAAGTCATCTCGTAAGTAATAGAATGAGAGGAAAATCCTCTAACATCATCTTGACAAAAGTGAGGGATTGTCTATTGTTGACTGTTTTACTAAATTATTTCCTAAACTATTCCATAGCTTCATTTTTAACAACTGTTAAAGTCATCTGGAATATAATTTTCATTGCATCTGACATTTCTGTTTCACTATCCGAATATTGAATAATATTAGCTAACTTTTCAACTCAGTCGTATGTAATAAGAAATTCTCTCTCGGTCTAAAAGAAAACTTGTAATAGATTTGTGAAATCCAATTCTTCTAAAATATTTTGAGAGATGTCATCCCTTTGATGATATTGCTGGTTGAGAAAGTCTACTTTAATTATTGACGCCATCATTGTGTCGCGCAGTTAAATAATTATTTTTCAAATAGTTAATATCACTAGTTTTGATGAAAATAATTCCAGACTCAGTTTGGCATCAAGCTTTTCTTGAGTTAATTCTGTTAGAGTATTGACATATTGACTTAGAAACTGAATCCTAGAGAAATGATACACTATTGTTATCCCATACAATTCTTCAGATACAGTAAAAGAAGCTTGTGACGGTGTGGAAAGAAAAGGAACATGACCGTCCATGGTGTCTGTTTGATGTATTGAAAGCACAGGTCGCTCCTCAAATTTAACTGGACCTACATATCCTCTTCTGGTCACATTCAATCTACAATTGGGTATCATACTTGTGAAATTTTCATTCAAGGATGACTCCAAAGAAGATGTATAGGTCTCCATGGATGCAAACTTAACATGAATAAGAATATAGTCTTGTTTGATGAATTCCAATGAGTCGGCAACTTTTATACTATTTAAGCATGTAAAACTCTTATCTAGGTTTGCAATATCTGATAAAAGTGATAGATCAACATCATTTGCACCCTCATCTATAAAATTTTTAGATTCGCTAGATGTCTCAATTGTCCTTGGTGTGACTAGAAAATTGTGATTGAAGAATTGTTTAAATGACATTCTCTCAATTGGATTCTAACAAAGAAGTCTCCTGCATATGTGTGTACAATTATGATGTAAACTCACATCTTCTTGAAAATGCAGTTCATAAGATGCCATTATATTCAGAAAAAGTTGACAATAAGTATGATCATCAGAAGATAGCTTCCTAGTGACTAGCTGAAACAGAATTGTGTCAATACTCCACAAGTTAGCCTTGGCATTGTATTTTCTATCCTGAATTATCTCAGGAGCCATATATAAAGGAAAATCACAAAATATGTCAGCTAACCCTTGAGGCAATAAGTATCTTGTAAAATCAAAATCATCAATCTTCAAAATGACAGTTTCATCACTAGTTGATAATAGAATGTTCTGTGATTTGAGGTCTTTGTGCATGAGATTATTCTCACGTAGTACTTTCAATCCTTCAATGAGTTGTCTTAAGAAATGTCTGACAACAACCTCCAAAGTGAGAATAGGAATGCTCTCTATTAGGGCCTGAAAATCATAGATGACAATCTCAATGACGATAACCTGAGCACCAACTTGTTTGAGAGCAACAGCGCAACCCTTGCTAGCCACATACCACTGCGACCTTGCTGGCAACATAATATCGATAGCCCTTATCAGGCCATCAGGGGAAAAGTGGCGGCATCCATATAGATTGTCGAACTTGCTCTTGTGACGAAATCGTTCTCATTGATGGCATGGAAGAGAAGGGTACCACTATCTTGCATCTGGTAGAGCCGCTTAACACCAGTAGTGGTCTCTTTCGACACGCCCACAAGCTACTCGCTTTGAGAATCAAAGGTGGATATCTCATGGCTTTGTTCAACCATCATGTCTACCCTTTTCCCATATTGGAGGTGTCCCACGAATGCCACATTGCGGATCAACGAAGGATTGGAAGCTAGTCCTAGCAGGAACTCGGTGGCAATGTAGATGGAGGAGTCCTTGACCCCGACCTCAAACTTGAGGGTGAGAAATGGCTTCATGATGGGTTGTTCCAGAGACTGTTCGTCCTCGTCCATCACGAGGATCTCCACAACCTCGTCGTATACTTCTTCAGTCGTAGGGCAGTACTTCTTGTCCTGGACGATCTGGTGGACAGTAGTGTCGATGTCCATATCGTATAGTCCGCCGGAAGTGGTGATCCAACCATTGGAGGCGGGGCCTGGAGAGGATGAGTCAGGCTCGTCGTCGTTTGAGAGGGCAAACTTGTCTGCGAATTTATCTTCGAGGGAGGTGTCATCATTGAATCTGAGTTTGTGATTTCGTATGCCTGGGGCGACACCATCCTTGGCGAACAGATGAGTGAGGTCGTAGATGGTTGTCCAAAGCTAGTCGTAGGTAGGGTTGAAGCCCATGACATGTTGCCCTAGATCGAGGGCACGATGGAGGGATTGGGAAGGTTTGACAGCTACGAGAGCGAGAGTGGTGTCGTCAACTTCTTTTATTTCATGTTTGTCATAAATTAGATCACAAAATATTTCGATCTTATCGTCGTCTCCATCGTCTCCTGTGATCGGACGATTGGGAGAGTTGGACTGATCGTACTCAATGTTGTCGAGGTCTGTATCCTCATAGTTGTCTCCCCCGCCGTGAGAGGAAGGAGGAACGTAGAGGCACTGTGGAGCCGACATTCTCTTGAAGTTGTAGGTGGTGGAATGGTTGATTTGGTATCCCTCGAAATCAAACTTGGACATCTCTCCTCGATTAGAAATCAAGAAATTTTCAATAGTGAAACTATACTTAAGATAAGAGAACTTATGTCTTTTTAGATCTTGCATCGCTAGACGCTGAGATAACTTTACGACTTGTCACTGTAGATCTTAAATCTTGTCTTGGGTACTACGATCACAATGCGAGGCTTCCTCAGCCGGAACCTGCCTATCACGACCACGACGTCCATCCATGGATTTAAGACTATGATACCAACTGGCACGGGAGAGAAAATATTCGGGTGCGACGTTTGAATAGAGGTTGCAAAGAAAGTGTAGGAAGAAGTGGATTCGCCAACAAAGAGGAGTCGCCTCTAGGTTTAAACGAAAATAATTTGTATTCAAATCAAAACCAAACTCAACATGTTTTTACAAGAGCACTAACTCTTGTTTAAATAGTCGAAGAAATAAGAAAAATAATGAAAAAATAAAAAAGAAAAGAAAACTAATCCTAAAAAAAGATAAAATCTAAACTAATTTTAAAAAAAGAAAAATAATTTTTTAAAAAAAATAAAATCTAAACTAACTTTTAGATAACAAAACTAATTCTAAAAATTTAAAACAAAGGTTAAAAGACTGAATCTAGAATTTTGGCAACGATTTAAAAAGTTGATTATGCCTCGTTCATACTTCCAACAGAGCGCAACCGCGTCAGGAAGCCATAGATTGGTCATCTTCCTTGTTGGTAGTCTCGATCGTCTTTCTTCAAGGTCCAAAAGAGAAGCTGGTAGTCTCATTTTTTTCTCGTCACAGTCCGAAAAGAAACAAAGTCATGTCGAAAAATATAAATTGATCATATTATTGGATGCTCTTGCATCAGAACTTAGTATTCAGAATGAAACAAAGAGAGTCGGCAAGACCAGCTACACAAGAATCAGGTTCTCATAGCTCAGCTAATGCATCATGAAGTTCTCTACTAGAGATATTTAAGAAAAAACAAAAGGAACATTTCTGGACATAACAGAGACATTCTCATTATCATAAACTGATCCTAAACGATAAGTTTGTGTCAAGAAATCATGGTGCTCGACAACAGTATGGCAATAGGCTTTAAAGAATCAGCCGTCACATTTATTACTATGTTTAAACTAGTCTACTGTGATTGGCATTGCCTGATTCAGAGGATTCATGTTCATGGAAACCATAGAGTGAGAGCTACTTGACTGGAGCACTTGTTTAACGTCTGCAGAATTCACAGAACCTCTCTCTGGAATAACCTCTAGGAGTTTACCGCATTTTGTTTGAACTGGAAGACGAATGAAGAGTGTTACTCTTTGTGTGCATCTGAATCTGATTTTGCCGACATCACAAAGTTGCAAACCAAGTTATCCCTTGCAGACATCTTATTCCGAAGGCACTCGGACTGTCTTACGATCAGCTTGTAAAAATCACGAGCTCCCAAACAAGCACACTGCACTTCCAAGGTCGTGCAATTTCAGATACGGCGGCAACTGAGATCAGAGAACCAGTATCTCTTCCATCAGGCATTGGTTCTTGATCAATCTTGTAGGCTGCAAGGCCAATTCTGTCGACCATGACCTTGTCACTTCACCAGGCTTTCAGGCTTTAGATGCACCAGTCAGAGGCTGGCCACCCTCTGGGATGACTGCGAAAACCAAGCCTACTTTAGTGAGATTCTTCATGTACCGAAGGACTCCGTCGTAGGCTTTCACAATCTCCTTCTTGCGCCGAAGCTCTTCTTGACTGCTTCTTCTTGATCTTGATTCATCTTCTGTTACTGATTTGTAATTTGGCTTCATCACCACTAGGCATGTGTTCCTGCAGCTGGAGGGAGGAAGAAGGCTTAGCTTCTTCAGAGGAAAAATGTGCCGTTGTAGCTTTCCATGGCTCAAGATTTTGATAAGTAACAACTAAACTGAAATCAAGGTTCAGAAATCAGAAGATGTGGTACGCTTGCAAAGCATCAAGGATCGTAAAGGGGTTCATTACCATCTGTGTGAACTTACACTTTAGATAGCTGCGAATTTTAATTCAGAGATTTCCTAACTGCTTTTGTTTAAACAATGAATTCTTCAAATGATGCATGAATCACGGTCACATTCACAGGTGTTGAATGCTCGTGCGAAGGCCATCTCATCTTTCCTACCATCACATTAATGAACCATAACGTCTTCCAAACTATGATCCAAGAATTGAGTAAATGAAGCATTTAAAACTTTGGACTCCGACCTGCGATTCCATCATCAATTAAATTTATTATTTGTTCCAAAATTTTTAATCAAAAGCAGTCGAATGCTTCATAGTTCTATAAATTTAGACCAATTTCCAAAACCTCGCAATTAGTGAATCGATTATCTACACGATGTGCGCGATGCGGGTCCGTTTTCCTCTGATGTTGCCGGCGATCGTCGCCGCCGTCATCTCGTGCACGATTTTTGGCGGCCGAGCGCAAGGGCCGGCGTCGGCGCCGTCGGTGGCCGATTGCACGGACGCCTTCCTCAACATGACGGGCTGCTTGTCCTACGCCAGCGTCGGCAGCAATGACACGACGCCCGGCGGCGACTGCTGCCCCGAGCTAGCTGGGCTCATCGACTCCGACCCCATCTGCCTCTGCGAGCTTCTCGCCGGCGGAGCCGAGAACTTCGGCATCGCCGTCGACAACGCCAGGGCCCTTCGACTCCCCTCCCTCTGCCGCCTCGACGCGCCACCGGTGAGCTTGTGCTCAGGTGGGAAACACGCGTGACCGTTTGCTGTAATGAATTCGACTTTTGACTTCTTCGATGTTGCAGATATAGGAATTCCAGTTGCAAGTCCGACGACGGCTATTTCACCGGCTCCCGAAAGTCCGACGACAGCCACCTCACCGTCATCCTCCGGAGGCGGCCGGGAATCACCTGGTGAGATGGACTTATCTATAATCTTTTTTTCACAACAGTAAATTGGACTTCAGCAGTGCTTGAACGTTTTCTTAGGATCCACGCCAGCATCAGGCGCGCAGAAACTCGACGGAGGACATGGAGCTGCTGCAGAGCTTGTCGTGGCCGCCGCTGTTTCGTTTATTGTCACCGTCATTGAAATCTTTTAAAAGATTTATGTCTCCCTTAATTAATATAATCGTTCAGCAACTTAAATTTGTGCCTCAAATTAGCCGCCGCCGCCGCCGTCCATCATTCATCAATGAGAAAAAGGAACTTTCTAAGCCTTCGTTCGTGTCCCGAAAACAAGAGATCCCAACCTCCTGATACACCACCAAAACAAAAGCTCAAAACACGTATCTCATGCTTGAGATCATACACTAATTTTCCAAAAGCAATCAACTGGTGTATCCCCTTTCCCCCCTTCAACCCGCCTCTCCTACTACCATTCTCGAGTCCTCAAAGATGTAATCTTTTGCAGCATTTCTCCTTCCTCCATCCCATTTGACTCAGAGACATCGAAGAGGACCTCCACATTGTCCTCAAACCCACCTTTGTCGGAGAAGAAGCTCTGCAGATCGCTCAGTTGAGGGAGAGAGCAGACGTCGAAGCACTCGTCCATTAAAGGGCTCCAAGTGATCATGTCCTCTGCTGCAACATCATGATCCGTGCAGTACTCTGGTACCTGCATGGCCTGAGGCGCTTCGCATCTCGCTTCTTGGAGCTCCTCTGGAGGAGCAGTAGCACTACTTGCGGGATGTGACTTTGGGCATTTTAAGTAGCAACTGAGGTCGAAGTTGGTGATCGCGTTGGGACCTCTGTACTCGATCGCAGCAAGGTCGTAAGCTTGGGCTGCCTCCTCCTCAGTACCTGCAAGTAGAAGATATGTGTTCATGGATAAGATTATGAACTGAAAATTATTGACTAAGAGGAACACATACTGAAAGTTCCTAAGTATAGGTATTTATTGCCAAAAACTCTTCCGATCCTCGC
Organism: Hedychium gardnerianum; assembly: GCA_038050645.1. NCBI lineage: Eukaryota > Viridiplantae > Streptophyta > Magnoliopsida > Zingiberales > Zingiberaceae > Hedychium > Hedychium gardnerianum. The sequence continues at coordinate 9,675 of JBBUKS010479300.1, forward strand.
CTCCCATCGTCCGTTATGGTGATGCCTGCCAAATTCCAGCCATGTCGACAAATGAGTAGATCTCAAGGCCTCAAATTGAACGCGTACTCGACAAACTAAAGGTTTAAGTATCAATAAGCTCGATGGCAATTAACAGTTAACCTGGCCACTCCACGGTACTTGGAAACACCTCTCGAGAAACCATTGCTCCTGCGTCTGAGAGAAGCCAAGTACTCTTCCTTTGACATGCTCTGCATCTCCTCGTACTCCTTTGAATATGTATCGAACTGCATTCGATACATGACCAGTACTTATTAACCACAAAACATAAGAATATCTAATTGATCTACGAACAAAATTAGTTTGACAATAAATCTTTCAATGCTTTCGTATATGAACATACTGGAAAATTCAGAGCAGATTCTGAACCCCAGTACTTGAGGGCGGCAAGATCGTATGTGTGAGCTGCTGCTGCCTCAGCATCATAAGCCCCTGCACCAAATCAACTCGTAAATCAAATACCAATCTGATATGGAGACCATATCATATCTAGATATGCCAAGTCAGGCATCAGGTAGATTGTTCTTGTATTTAGGTGTTTGGATTCTTCATGGGTGGTTTGCATAATTTTCTTTTAGTTTTTTACTTCATGGTATGGTTCCTTTAGTTCATGCTTTTGATTATAATGTCTGCCAAAATCTTTTGCATGATTCATGTTTAGTTTCTTAATCCTTGTTGGCTAATGTTTCAGCATTTCTAGTCATTTACACAACATCAACTTGGAGCGACAGAACCCCTTTGTTCCAGATAATTCTGCAAACTAAGATTTCATAATTTACTGAATTAGACAAATCCATTGCCCCTAGCTTTTAATTAGGACTAATGTTCTTGAGAGATTGCATTAGAAACAGAAACAATTAGCAAGCTCACATTACTTGACCATACAACCCAAGAACTTCAAACTATAACTTAAATATTTGAAGACCTGAACTAGGTAAGATGGTGAAATTAGAACTGTGGTAGGTTAAGGTTTGAGTTAGGCAGATTCATATCCAATTGAGGAGGAACAGAACATCACCTTCAAAACCAATGATGGCCAATTCGAGTAGCAGGTTATGCCCTTCAGCTTAACCGATGCTTCATGCTCCCTCCACATTTCGTGAGAGTCAACCACACCAATAGTATGACTCCAAAGGGGAAAAAAAATCTCACCGACATACTATGTGATGATATTCTGATTGAAACCAAATAAGCACACTTTGTATCGACACCTTTTGAGAAGAGAAGATATATAACATGACACATTGGTGTAAATGTAGATTCTCTTAAGATATGAGCTACAACTGTCATAGCCTGCTTAGATTAAGAAACTGACTCATTAACTTATCAGGCTCAACCTCTAGTCTAAACTGTTTAAATCTAATCTGTATAAAGTTTCTAAAGTTTCTTTATTAAACTCACTACTCAGGCATTGTTACTTTGGCTGTGTTCAGACATTGAAGGATTGCTAGATCCAATCTACATGCTAAAGAATTATCAGGCACAAATCTTGGTTTCTATTTAGTGTTTCTCCTCACTTGCTATTTGTTTGTTTGAATTCTTCTCGAGCAATTTGCATACTTTCTTTCCCTAATTCTTGGCCTAATAGTAGTGCTCATTTGGTTCGTGTTTTCATACTTCTCATCGGAAAAGCAATACAATACATTAAACACACAAAGGAAGCCATCAAACCACCAAGAGAAAAGTAGCATTCATTTATTATAGGAAAAGAAAGGCTTGTAAGCAGTGACTAACCTAAATAAACTAATAGCGATCGACATCAGACCACCAATCCATGATCCACCCACATGCATGTCCCCAGACGAGATCCGAGCAAAAAGAAAGGACAGAGAACAGAAATGTCAGCACTAAATATAAACAAATAGCAAGCAGTAAATAATCATCTAATTAACTAGTGCCTGAAAAATTGCAAAACCCTAGAAAGGGTGTCGAATCTACATCCTAACCTTGTCTTCCTTTCTTCTTCTGAATTGGGTTCCAGCAATGCCTGTCCCACAGGTGAGCTTCATATCTCCCAGTCCATCTATGCCTGAGACATGCTTCCAAATCCAGCAATTAAAACAAATTCCTTTTTTTTTCATGCTATCTTCTCAACAGCAGACTTGATTAAATTACCTGGTGACACCTCTGAACGAAGAGCTTCTCTTCCCATTTGCATTTGCATTACCATTGCCATTCCCCAGGTTGGGATCTTTCTTGGGGCGCCTGGGCTTTCTCAATAGCAGAGAAGAAGAGTTGGAAGAGGTGGGAGGAGAGCTTTTCATGGATTTAGAGAGTGAACGCTGGAAGGAGAAGGGTGTGGTGGTGTTTAAGTGCTCACTTCTTTGAGGAGGCACTGAAAGTGTGCATATATATAACCTTTAACCATGGGTTTGCAATGACAACTCACAGCTCACTTGTTCGAGGAGGGCATTTGTTTTTAACTGAGGGGGGGTTTGGAACCATGGTTAAAGCGATGTGAGGTGGAGCCAAGTGGCTTGAGAAATAGCTGGTCGAATTCATGGAAGATCAACACTTGGCTCGAAGCCCTTGCCCTGCTCCCACATACGACTTGGTTTTCCGATGGCCAAGTGAGAGAATGGAACCTATTTTTCATGATAAAAAAAAAGTATATAAAATTTAAAAATAATAATAATAATAAAATATAAAAAAAGAAGGAAAGACGAATGAGCAGATAAAAACAAATTAGTCGGCATGGTGAGATAGTGTTTAAGCATGCCAGTTAGCAAGTACACGACATAGTACACGAATGTTGATACAGACATTGCCAGTGATTTCTCGATGGAAGGGATGTCTCTTCTCGTTATTCTTTTCAAAGTCGAGTGAATGAGTTCATTAACAATATTCACTTTTATCAATTTAAAATTTATCCTTGCTCAGTTAAACAGGAAATATTCTCTTGTAACAAATTCAGAAATATATATAAAAAAAATCAAATTAATAAAAGTGAAATAAATCAGTATGAAAGTATATTAAAGAAGATAGGATGCATATTTAATAATAATCAAAATAAAATTGTTCATTTAATAGTTTCACAAAATAAAGGGAGAGAAAAAATATATAACCATCGTGATTAATTAATCTACATCATGAGCCCCCGTCCAAAAATAATAAAAAAAAATATCAACGAAAAAATCTGAAAAAAAAAGTGAGAAATATAATGAACAAAGCAGATCAAGTACATAAGTGCAATTAGTCATGAATCAGAATATGGAATATGGTGGGTGTTCACCATACATCGAGATATTTACTTTGATATTTGTTGGGGTTGCAATCATCTAATAAAAGGCAAACAAACAAGGCCAAGCAAAACATGCAACACCATAAAAGCATGTGTTCTGTTCCCTGTCGTAAATAATCAACTTTCCTGTAAAGTTAACAAGAACACGAAATGAAGATAAATGATGATATATGAGGGCATAATATGAAAATATTTCCAATATATAATGCTCTACAATTGTACAGGTTGATGTGAAGAAGCTTCAGTGCATGATCTACTTACTCTTCTGGCAGCTATTATGTATATTTTAGAGTTTATACAACGATCAATTTGACAATTTCTAACCAATAGTGATTTTTGCTGACTTTAGATACATTACTGAATTTAGCTGAAATTTATACATAGTGAACATTATATATATTGTAAATAATGATACACATACTGTAGAAGCCAACGAGGTAGAAGCTACTGGTTATGCAACTTTAAGATTGAACTCACACCACGGCAAAGTTGAGCCCTGTTCAGAACTGTTGTTCCATCTTCCCCAAAAAATAATGTAATGGGCGGTTGAGAAAAATAAAGAAAACCCAGATTGGACTTTTCCAAAGTGACTTAGATAATCACTCAAGATTGAATTGAACAAGCATCAGATGATACAACTGTATACACTTTGAAAAGAATAAGCTTTTTTATTTAGTAAAGCAAAATTATAGTTAAAATAACTTTACTTTTACATATGTACAAGAAATTATTCCTCTAGCCCTTGCCTACCAAATGGAATAGGCATAAACATCAGATATATTTTTAAGAGAGAAAAATCACATGCTAAACATAAGAGACAAATGAGAAACAGTACAAGAACTTTGTCAACTAATCAATCAAATGATAGGATAAGGTACAATAAGCATGAACAAAAACAATCAAATCAAATAAGCAATTGAATTTGGATTTCCCATGAAGAGTACAGAACAGAAAGGTGGGGGAAAAGCTTTAGAATATCAATATGCATCAAAGTTCAGAAATCCAAATAAAGAAATGCCAAACCTAATTTCTAGTAACAAGATTATGATGTAATTTTTTCTAGTTAAAAATGTATGAAATCCAACGGCCACATCCAACAAAGGGAATAAAAAAACAAAAGCACAATCCAAGTTCTATTAGATAATGTGTCTCCATAGTTTAAATAATGCTAAGGCTGACAATAATGAAAATAGCATAATATAACTCGACCTGAAACATGAACTGCATTCACAGAATTTGGAACTAACAGTACAATCAATCATGAACGCGTGACACAACTCAATTTGCTTATAAAATATTTAATCTTTAAAATATTTAACAACTTTCAACCACGTAGAAATTATTTCTGAAAAAGTTCAACCAATGTCAGATCATAAAATTTATTTCAAAGAAACAAACTATTTGTATAGTGTTATATTGATAGAACCGACTATGCGATTATGTCACGCATAACACAACAAGCATGGAATGTAAAGAAAACATATGGCACTTTTGAGCACAACATCTAATGGATGGGCATATCCTAGTCGTAGGACTACTAACAGCATCAGAGAGAACGTATTAAGGAAAATAAGGGATAAAAACCATACCCCTACTTATTCATTCAATATTTAAAAGAAACTGCACGTACTCTGAGGAATTTCAGGGTGAAACTACTTGGCTCAGTACAAATACCTCCCAAGCTGCATCTAATTGGAAAACTGACTATAACCACGACTTACTTAACTGATTCACTCCTCTGCAAATCAATACTTTCAACCTCTGGAACTGCAGATACACCATTATCAATCAACCTCTGTTTCTCTTCTCCCTTCTCTACCTCTACCTTTTGTGACCCAGTCAGTCTCGCGAGTAACACAAATGACATCCCACCCAATACATTATTTAAGCACCTCAAAACCAGTACCGAAGTCTTAAATCCGGCCGGTGGCAACACTTTATCCAATACGAACTCCAACCCATTCAGAGTTTGATAACGAAAGTTACTGCTCAAACCCATGTGCAATGCCCAAGTGCCTGAGTTCAGCAGCGTAGGCGGGGGCTTATTGGGGACCTCAAACTCGGGATCCATTCTCTTGCGCAGAGCAATCAATCCATTTGAGATAGCTGTCCCTACGAGCCCAGCAGAAAATCCAACAGCCGCAAAGGTCGCACCTTTATAAACAAGAGTGCCGAGACGTGATAACAGAGAGTAGGACCCTGGCTCGAACATGTGGCCGGTGGGGCAGGAAGCAAACACTCCAGGGAGGGCGGAGGACGCGGCGACGGTGGCGGAGGTAGGGGCGAGAAGGTACATTAGGACGAAATTGAGAATTGATCCAACCACGAGGGTGGAAAAGACAAAGTCAAGCTCGTTGAGGCCGAAGTTGGGGCGGGACGCCATGTCGCCGAGTACGCAGGCGCTCACGCCCACGAGTTCCTCCATGAGGACCTTGAAGGGAAACTGTGGATCGGCCGAAACCCTCGCCCGCCAACCCTCTAGAAAAATATCGAGTGGGCTGGAATAACGGGAGCGCTCCTCGTCGTGATGGTCGCCGGGAGTTCCATCAGAGCCAGATCCTCCGCTACCGCCTCCCGGTGGTCCACCAGAGTGAATGCCATCGCCAGATCCTCCTCCAAGGGAGAGTAGGTCGGAGGAGGAGAGAGCTCGGGGAAGGTTAGGGTTCGAGAGAGTAAAGCGGAGGGAGCACAAATCGCGAAAGGTGTTATGGGCGGAGATGAGAAGAGGGGCGGAGGGGAGACGACTGCCGCCGGGGATGTCGGCGGCGTGAGGATTGAGGTGGGAGAAGCGAAGCTGGACGGCCATGGCGGATTGGACTCTCCGGTGAGCGTATTGCTAATTGCTAGAGAGGAGTGAGTGAGACGGGTTTTATACAGACAAAGAAAATCGCAGAAAAAAATAATAATAAAAAATAAATAAATACAACAACCATCAAATTTTATCGGACAAAGTGGGATCGATTATATAAATTTTTGTTATGTTATTAGACTCTATTCTCTATTATATTATTATTTATATTTAAATAAATTTTATTTTATTTTATTATTATTAATCAAGTTTTTTTTTATCTTTCTCTTCATCGTTTGATGTGTATATTTATCATTATTTCACATCATCTAACTAGGGAAATTTATTAGTCGTCTAAGTACATGTCCGTACCATCTCAAACGCATTTCTCGGAGTTTTTCCTTAATAGATATTACTCCGATTTTCTCTATAATGCTCTTATTTCTTATTTTGTCCATCCTTGTATGTCCACACATCCACTTTAACATCCTCATTTCTACAATTCTCATTTTCTGCTCATGTGCTTGAGTCATAGCCCAACATTCAGCTCCATATAACATAGCAGGTTTAACTGTCATTTTGTAAAACTTTCTTTTAAGTTTTAGAGATACTTTACGATCACATAAAACACTCGACGCTCTCCTCCATTTCAACCATCATGCGTATATTCTATGTAAGATATCTTTCTCAATCCCTCCATCATTTTGTAAAAATGATCATAAATATTTAAAACTCTCAGGCTCACACAACTCGTTATTTTCTATCTTAACAATTGTCTCATTACGTTTAATACTGTTAAATTTAAATTTCATATATTTTGTTTTTACTCAGTACAAAATCTTTCACTTCTAGTATTTCCCGTTAAGATTATAGTTTAGCATTTACTCCACGTATTTCATCTACCAAAATAATATAATCTGCAACAACATACACCACGGTACTGTGTCTTAAATATGTCCAGTGAGTTCGTCCATGATTAGTGTAAAAAGATAGAGACTTAGAGTTGATCTTTGATGTAATCCTATCTTTATTGGAAATGCTTCAGTTAACCCGCCTGAAGTCTTCACTCTGGTCATTACATCCTCGT
>JBBUKS010479311.1:0-16826 GCA_038050645.1 Hedychium gardnerianum
CGACCCTCACAGGGTCTAGGTGCCTGGATCCTGTGAGGGTCGCCCACCGCCGCCCACCTAAAAATGTGCAGGTAAAAATCCCATTCATATATATATATATATATATATATGACATCCGATGTGGACGATCTTACACAATCAAAACATTTTTTTTTAATTTTCCTCTCTCATCTGCATACAATAACTCTCTTCTCTCTCCTTTGATTTGCATGCAAGGTGGTGCTGATTTATAAAAATCAGCACCAATACAAACCAGCACCAAAAACTTTGGTACTGGTTTATACAGACCAGCACCATTGTGTTGGTCTGTATAGACCAGTACCAAAGTTTTTGGTGTTGGTTTGTATTGATGCTGGTTTCTATAAATCAGCACCAAGGTGATGCTGATTTGTACAGACCAACACCAAATGGTGGTGTTGATTTGTACAGACCAGCACCATCTTGGTGCTAGTTTGTACAAACCAGTACCAAAGTTTTTGGTGATGGTTTGTATTGGTGCTGGTTTCTATAAATCAGCACCACACTATAGACCAGCACCAACTTAGTTCTGATCTGTATAAATCAGTACCAAAGTTCTTTATGCTAATTTGTACTGGTGTTGGTCTCTATAAATCAGCATCACTTTGCATGCAAATTAAAGGAGAGAGAAGAGAGTTATTGTATGCAGATGAGAGGGAAATAAAGAAAAAGGATTTTGACAGCGTCGGATCATCCACATCGGATGTCGCCCACCACCGCCCATATAAGAGTGTGCGAGCTATCATTTCTCTCTCTGTATATATTAACCTAAACCAAAAGATTAAACCCGAACTCTAAAAAAAATATAGAAATCTGTACACCCATTCCGTGAGTGACATGAGCGACCCTCACAGAATCCAAACGCCTGAATTTTTTTTGTTTATTTTTTTTAAGCAACCGATTGTGCCAATGAAATTTTGCCTTTAGGGTTTAGGGGTTGAATTATAGTATTAAGCACACAAAAAATTTTAAATTGAAAATTTTATAAAAATTTTATTTTGGTGCACGGGGTGTGTAGGATAAGATGTGCAAGATATCAAAATTTTCCCTCTCTATATATATTTGTTATGCATGGCGCACCGTATGAGTTGAACAACGTAAGATAAGTAGGGTAATATTTCTTTATATGTATTTTGTTATGTTGTACACCGCACATTATACAACTGTGTGCGATTGAGTAGTGCAGAATGATTTTTTTAAGCTTTTGTTTTAGCCGTTTAGGATATTGGCTTTAGAATACCCTAATTAATCCTAAAGACAAAATCTTGATCGATTAAATCCGAAATTTTAAAAAAAAATGTGCATCGCACAGTGGCGCATGGTGCAATACGGTGCACCACATAATATATATAAAAGAATGATATCCTGCATATCCTTATATAGGCGGCGATGGGCGACATCTGATATGAACAATCTGACACGACCAAAATCAAAGTCTTTAGTGTTGGTTTGTAGAAACCAACACCAAAGTCCTTGGTGTTGATTTGTAGTGTTGTGCTAGTTTGTATTGATGCTGGTTTTTATAAATCAGCACTAAGCCATCACCACACTACAAACCAACACCATCTTGGTGTTAGTTTCTACAAATCAACACTACTTTGGTATTGATTTCTATAAATCAGTATAATCTTCTGTACAAATCAAAGGAGAGAAAAGAGAATTATTACATACAGATAAGAGAGTGAAATAAAAAAAAAGAGTTTTGGCCATGTCAGATTGTCCACATTGGATATCGCCCATATAAGGGTATGCAAGATATTATTTCTCTCTATATATATATAAGTATTGATATGTTGTTCATCTTATGTCACATACTTCATGAGTATATAATTATTTATTTATTATTATTTTTAACTTTAATATTATAATTCAAATTTTAAACGGTAAAATTTAAAATGATATATCCATATTAAAAATAAACAAAAATAAATAAATTACACAACTGTGCACTCCGTCCAATGTGCAATAATTTTTTTAAGTCGGGAATTATGTCGTTTAAAATTATATTTTTAGGATTTAAGATTTAAATTATAATATTAAATTAAAAAAAATTTTAAATAAAAAAAATTTAGATGTTCACGAAGTATACGACATAAGATGAATAACATATTGAAATTATATATATATATATATTTTGATATGTTGTATATCTTTCCTTGAGCAATAGTGATATGAGCGTCCGAAAATAAATGTTGCTCCATTTTTTTTTTTTAATGTTTTTAAAATTAAAAATTTTTAAATGCTAAATTTTAAATATTATATTTTAAATATCGTATATCTCATAAATATCTATTTTTTTAATTTGAAAATTATAATTTAATTTTTAAATTTTATTAATAAAATCTTAAATGATTTACCCTCGAACTAAAAAATAACAAAAAAAAAAAATTACCGCAGCGTACTCTTTCGGACGCCTGGATAATTTTTTGGCACTTCGACCATTTCATCGCGCATCGTACGCTATAATATAATTTTAAAACTGTGAGACACTTTTCTGATTTTAAAATTCCACAGTGAATAAATGCGCCCTGATAATATCATTAAAGAGAGATGGAGGTGTCATCGTAATAAATGCCACATCGTGTCCAAATAACAAATATTTTTTTAGGGTTGGGCACAAACCACAAAGCGACGGATCCATGCTCGTGCTCGTCTCGTGCCCGACCTCGTTCCACCTAAACCCGCTTCGCTCAGACCCATTCAATATTTTATTATTAACTGACCATCAGTACAAACTGATCGACTCATTCACAGTCCTCGTTAAATAAATTAATAATTAATATATAAAATATTATTATTATGAAATTTAAAAATTAAATCTGGATTAATAATCAGATTTTTATCTTTCTTTATATATTAATTATTATTCAGATTAATTAAATTAACCTCTTTCGTATTAATTTTAGAACGAACTAATAAAAATATTAAAAATAAACGTTTTACCTTTTACCATTACGACTCATTCACTGTATTTTTCCCGTGTCTAATTCTCTCATTTTCCACAGCAAAGTGATTTATTCAGCACACAATGTGCTTGTGTTGGGATAAATCAATGGACCACCATGGAACCTTGATCGATGGCAATAAATGTTTGCTCACACACACATTAATTGAACTTGCAAGCATGCACGATCCATCTCCAACATTTAGTTTGACTTCAAAAGAGTTTAGTGGAGACGATCATGCCAAGTAAACGACCCATTTATAAGACACTGACTTTCACTTGTTTTCTAGAGAGAAAAAAAGATAAGCATTAAAAAGCTATCCTTTTATTAAAAAAATATTGTTAACTTGTTTATAATTATAAAAATTTATCAAAATTAATTCAACTTAATTAAAATCGCTTAAATACAATTATACTGATGATTATGATTCATAATTGTATGTTATAACTATTATAATTTATAATAATTATGTTTCATAACTGCCACCATAATACTTGAATAAGGATATTCTACCGTAACACGGGATTAAAAATGTTTTTAAGATAAAAATATAAAATGGAGTACTTGATTAATTTAAATGAGACTGATTCTAACACTTTATTTTTTGAAAAAAAAGCATACCAAAAAATAAAAAAGATGCAAATGATGTAAAAAGTTAAAATTAGGGGGCTAAATTAAAATAAGCAGTCAGCATGTGAAGATGTCAGAATGCAACTGGCTGAGGCGGTGACACCAAGTGGGAATCAAGTGCCGTACGATCACCCCGTGGTGAATACATAAATAAGAATAATAATAACAGCCATTTACAGCTGTAAAAAAAACATAATAATAAACGTTCTCAAAAGTTATTATATCGTCAGTATTTTAGTTTTTAAAAAATATTCGTGTCCAATTAATTAATAAATAATAAATTTATTAAGATATAGATTAATTTTTAATATATATATATATTTTTTCAGCGAAATTTTTTTAATTTATTTTTAATCATTTGACAATCAATTATAAATTAATTTTATAATTTATTTCTATTTATATAATCTAAAAAATATTTAAAATAAATATAATCATGCAATTCGCAAAATGTACGTTACCGACATTATAAATGCGTTATTGTATTGCATCCATTTAATGTGGCAAATCGAGTTAGGAATGTCGATTTGTACTATCATTAATGATAACCGAACCATGCTTGGATATTTCATAATGCTCTATTGCTCTACCAATTAAATGGCTTAAAAACCAAAAAACTAAATGTTGGAATATTTAATTAGTTTGCGGCCATGAATCAAATGTCACAAAGATTAAATGGGTGTTTATTTTATTAAAAATATAAAGGGGCGTCTGTTTCTGTAAAATGCAACCGATTTAGGAGAACCGACGCCGACATTTCCGTCCTATTTTGTATATTTTTAAAGGGCAATTAAAGTGTCTTTTTTTTTTTGGTAAAAACTAAATTCTATAATAATTCCAAATAAAGAAAAGCATTTCGAGTGCAGAGCTGCTTCTCGGTCCTATAAAACTGCAACCTGCTCCTGCCATCCCTGTCTCCGTTCCCCCAAATCCCCAAGCTCCGACGAAGCTTTCGCTCTTCCTCTCGCTCCTTCTCTGCGCCTTGTACCGCTGCCGCCGCGACCAACGCTGGCTGCTGTGGGGTTGAGCAAGGAGCAAGCTTGAACAGGGGCTGTCGCGGTACAGCTGCTTCCTCACATTGCCTCTCGTTCTTTCCAGGTAAATGCCAACTCCTCAACGAGTTCCTCTCTCTATGGCCTGTATGGAATTTGTGGAGGTACAAATGCTGTTTGTGCTTTGGGTTGCAAAGTTGGTAGCTTTCCTAGAAATTTCAACCAGCCGATGCAGAATGCTCTGCTTTTTAATTCTTCTGAGGGTCTCGTCGTCAGATTATCCAAATCCAATCCGGCTTTATTCTTCTCTGCATGCGGCATGGGATCGCAGAGGAATCGTCCTTTTACGATCTCCTGTTTGTATCGTGCGTTTTGCTCCGGCTTTTCTTCCTCCTTTCCGCTGCTCGCTATTTTTTATTCTCGGCGTGGAAAAGGTTGCATTTTTACGGTGGGTTGGTTCTTGGATGAATATAACAGAAGCAGGATCGAGGAGGTGTCGCTTATGCTGGTGGTGGAGGAAACGTTTTAAAAATTCGATTTTTACGGTGGTTTGATTCATTCCCCTGCTTCTGAAAACGATGGACGCGGCGTTTTTGCTGCGCACGGAGCACGTCGCCGTGACGCAGAAGCCACTCTCTAAGCCGCCGGCCAAGCACGGACTGTCGGCTCAGCGAACTGTGCGCATCTTCTGCGACGACTTCGACGCCACTGACTCCTCCGGCGACGACAGCGGAGACGACCACCCTCATCGCCGCGTTCGCCGGTACGTCCAGGAGATTCGTATGCACCCTCGGCCAGCTGCTTCCTCCGCCAGGGCGCTGCGGAAGAGAAAGGCCGCCGCTTTTCCTGTTGCGGCGGCTGCGGAGGCAGACGAGGGCGGACTGAAGCGGTTCCGTGGCGTTCGGCGGCGGCCCTGGGGAAAGTTCGCAGCGGAGATCCGCGACCCGTGGCGGCGCATGCGCGTGTGGCTCGGCACGTTCGATACCGCAGAGGAGGCAGCCAAAGTGTACGACGCCGCTGCGGTCAGGCTCCGCGGCCCCGGCGCCGCCATCAATTTCTCCCGTCCTGCTTCGAGCTCCCCGAAGAACCTTCCCAAGAGAAGCACCGTGTCGGTCTCCACCGTTTCCGAGTCCACCGACGAGTCGCGGGGACTCTGCTCTCCGACTTCCGTCCTCCGCGACTTCTCCTCTGCCTCCTCATCCTCCTGCTCGTCGTCCTCCTCTCCTTCCGTAGCGGAGGAGGTACCCATACCCCGGCCGAAGACGGAATCGGCAGCCAGCGGTGTCTCGCCAGAGGAACTCGGCGTGTTCCCGCCGTTTGAGGTTCCTGCGCTCTTTGACGACTTCTTGGAACTCGGCGGCTCGGGGCCGGGGAGCTACTTTGACGACTCGGCGCCCATCGGCTTCTTAGCCGAAGAGCTAAGTCAGGCTCTCATCGGCGCAGGACTCGAGCTCGAATACAGACCGTCCACGTGGCAGGATGATGACTTCTTCGACGACATCGGCGATTTATTCGCGATTGATCCTCTCCTTGCTGTCTAATTCCTCTCCATTTTTCTTTTTTTTTCCTTTCTTTTTCTAATTTAAAATTTTGCTCTTCATTCCACTTTTGGTCTCTTTTTTCTCCTTCTTTTTTATTTTTCAAGAGTTTTGAGCTGCCGTTAAAATTGTTCGAATGAGAAACAATTTCCTACTTGTATTAATTTTACTTTGAGCAAAAATAATTAGATGAGAAATCTATATTTCATCTTAAACCTTTATATTTCAATTCTTATTCAATATTTTATAATGCTTCATCGATAGTGTTAAAAAAAATTGTCATATTGGTATTCCATTAAATAGTTTGTCGATGTAAACGGTTGAGGTAAAATGATATTTAAAAAAATATGAAGAAATTTTAATGTTTTTAAACTCTAGGTTGCATTTGCATTTGAAAATGTATGCAAATTTGGGGGGTTGAAAGAAACCTAAGTTAAAGGTATTCATGTGGGGGCATGAGGTTTACTGAGGAAAAATGAGAGATTTTAAATTTAAATTACTGAACAATGTCAGTGGAGTTTTAAAAAACTGTTGAACCAAATAATATTGAATTTAAGATAATTAATTTTTCATGAAAATTTTCATCTATGTATCTTATGATGATATATTTTATTTGGATTTTTTTAAATAAATACATTATAATAAAAGATCAAATTATGAATATTTAAATAAAAACTTGATATTCTTTCGTTGCATCTAACCCGGGTAATGTCAGTGGAGTTTAAGCATGAATTTATATTTGTCTTCTTTCTAATGGAGATATCAAGAGGGGGAGCTATGACTACATCTTTGGTTGGAGTCAATTTATATGACCTGTATCCATAGTAGTATTATAAGTATATATATCCTGTCCTTCTTATGCACTAGTCCTTATTCGGACTGGCTATATTAGTCTTCGTGATTTACCTCCTCCGTGTTGGTCCTGGGACGGATTGGCGGGGGCGCTGGGGGCGAGCGTTTCGCCTTTTGCCACAATTATAAGTATATATGCATCTTTATAGGATGAGCTGATGGCTAATACATAGGCGTTGTCATCATGAGGTCTGAGGATCAAATCCTGACTAGTAGTCAGATTCTTATCTTCCCTCATGCACTAATTACTATCTGAGAGTCTACTTTAGTTCTATAGTAATCGCTGTTACAACTTACAAATACTCTATTTAGAGTTGCTTTGTGAGATTATAGTTATTGCTTGTGCACATCTCGTCTCCAGTGTGCTGAATTACTCTCCCCTCCACGCTCTTAATGTTTATCAGTTCATTTTCTTTTCGCACAAAGTTCAACATTTCAACTTGCCATAATTCATTACTGTTTAACATAAGGCATTCGACTCTGATCGCCCTAATAAAGCAATCCTTGGTTAGGTTAATTCTAAACACGAACTTGATATGCAATCATGTTCATGCTTATAGGAAATGTATGTTTGGATATCTTTCATCTATGTAGTTTGGTCTATCTTACTATGTACTCAATGAAAAGGTAAATTCCATGAAGTTGGGGAACATTTTCAGGTTCATTTGCCTATTAAAACAAATGCACTATGCTCGTACAATTAGGGTCATAAATGAATTAAGCGTCTATTAATAAATTTGATGTTCAATTTAATAAGAATATATTTATATTTGTTCAATATACATAATATTAATTAAATAAATAAATTGAAATAAGTCATTAAACTAAATAAATAAACTTAAATACATGTGTTCAGTTCGTTAATATCCATTAATAATATTCATGAATAATATTTTTGAATAAATTTTTTATCAACATCCTAAATAAATAAAATAAATTTATATTATCAAATTTAATAATCAATCAAACAAACTTAAAATATAAAAATTTTAAATAATCAAATAAGTTTGAATTGAGAATTTGATAATATTTAAATAAGTTTAAATTAAGTTTGAATTAATTTCAAGCTCACGACAAAAAAATCAAATTAAGTTTGAATAATTATTTTAACGATTTAATTTATTTTAAATTCATCTTAACTTAACTCGAATATTTTATTAATAAATCTTAAACATTATAAAACTTAGTTTAACTTAGCTTGACTCGTTTACCGTCCTCTGTAAAACGGAGCAGGCCAATCGAAATCATATTCTTTTTTGATGTGAAAATTTATTTTAGAAAAGCAGAGCAGCTGATGAACTAAATCCAGCTTCAAACCGTAATAGGCCTAACAGGCCAATCATTTCAGTTATGGTTCAGGCCCGACCCGGTTAGAATTTGAACTTATCGAGATATTTTTAAATGTGAAACTATTATACCTGTTAGAGTCAATTTTCTAATTTATTTGTTATTTTCCAATGCTAGATTATTCCACTTTATTTATTCAATTTTGTTATCCCATTAAACTTTCTTAATAGGTCATATATTAATTTTATTCTATTCTTTAAATACATCCAGCATTAATTTACTTTATTAGTTTGTCAAAAACATTTGATTAAAAATATAATTTTTTCAATAATAAAATTATATATACAATAAAAAATATCACTAAACTATCAAACTAATTTAAAAAATAACTTATATATATATATATATATATATATTATATCTGTTAGCCTGCACATCTTATCCTGCACAACTATGAGCATCTGCTGAGATGACCACTTGCACATCATTGATCAAAATATGTATGATGATGATCAGTGATTAGGATGATGTCACCTCAGCAGGTGCACATGATTGTGCATGATAAGATGTGTAGGCTATATATATATTATTTTGCTCACCTTCCCGTGTGCATCAAGTATATATATATATTAGAGCAAAGGGTTAAGAATTTGAGATTTAATTTTTAAGATTTGAGTTATACTATTCAAGCTAAAGATTTTTTTTTAAAAAAAAATTACACCGAGTGCACACGGAAGTACGCAGGGAGGTGAGCAAGATAATATTTTTCTCTCTATATATATATACCCAGAAATATTATCCTACTCACCTCTTTGTATATACCCCGTGCGCACTTAGTATAATTTTTTTTAGAGCAAAGGGTTAATAATTTGGGGTTTAATCTCTAGGGTTTAGATTTTGAATTATAGTATTCAAGCTAAAGAAATTAAAAATATATATATCAAATTTTTTTTTTTACACATGACACACATGGATGTATGCACGGGAGGTGAGCAAGATTGAGGCTTAATCTTTAGGATTTAGGGTTTGAGTTATAATATTCAAGCTAAAGAAATTAAAAAATATACCATTTTTTTTTGCACATGGTGCACACGGAAGTGCGCACGGGAGGTGAGCAGGATAACATTCCTCTCTCTCTATATATAGAGTTTTGTTACTCATGCACACCTAAAAAAAAATTTTGATTTAATTTTTTTTTGTGCTTAATACTATAACCCAATCATTAAACCCTAAAGGTAAAATTTTATTGGCACAACAGAAAACTTAAAAATAAATAAATAAATAAATAAAAATCTAGGCACCTCAATAAATTGAGGCGCCTGGATCATGTGAGGGTCGTCCACTGCCGCCCACATATATACATACATATATACACGAGTGATACAATACTCACCCCCACTTCGCGCCTCGTGTGCATTTAGTCGTGCAACGGGGCTGAGCAGGATATCAGGGCGCTCTCTCTCTCTCTATATATATATATATTTATATACAGGACAAAGACCATAAAAAGATAGAAATATTTGGATAGATAAAAAAATCATCGGTAAATTACTGAATCAGTAGCTAAAGTTATCGAATATCTAAATTATGTAGGTAAGTTTCAAAATTATCAAATTATGTATTCAATTTCGCTTTTGCTCCTCCGCATTCGCTCGTGCTTATCCCAATCAATTGTTACAATGTAACAATCAATTCAAATATTGTTTATCAACAGTCAACACATTAATGTTCCCAATCAATTAAAAAAATCTAATTCATATTTAAAAAATTATTGCTCTCAATATAGCATATGAAAATAATGTTTGAGGATATGGATATAATCAGAAGAACTAGACAAGCACATAGGACTTAGTTCTATGTTATTCTGAGCTCTTTAGGTTCATCAGTCAATTTTTGAACATGAATCAATCGATTCAGACAGAATCAGTCGATTCGGACACATTCTTGTTCAAAAAATTGATGCTCTCAAAATGGTGTATGAAAATAATGTTTGAGGGCATGGATATAATTAGGAGAACTAGACAAATATAAAGGAGTTAGTTCTATGTTAGTTCGAGCTCTCTAGGTCCATTAGTCGATTTTTGAACACGAATTAGTTGATTCAAACACATTCGTGTTCAAAAAATTACTGCTCTTATTATGATATATGAAAATAATATTTGAGGGTATGAATAGAATCAGGAGAAACATATGAATACATAAGACTTAGTTTCATGTCATTCTGAATTCTCTAGGTCCATCAGTTGATTTTGATCGAAACCAGACCAAAACTAGCTGTTGAATTTAAAGAACTCGGAATGCGATCCTATATGTTCGTCTAGTTCTCCTGATTATATTCATGTGTTCAAACATTATTTTTATATACCATATTGACAGTAGCAATTTTTAACACAAATTTGTTAGATCGAGAAAGCATTAGAGGGGGATGAATATCGTGTTTTGTACGCGTTCGAAAATCATTCGCAATCAAAGTAAAGTAGAGAAAAACTAAAGACAAAATAGACAAATTGATTTTACTTGGTTCGCAGCCCAGTGACTACTACTCCAAGGCCCACAGTCAGTTTGACCCCTTCGGTGGGTAATCACTATCAACTTTCTTCCTAAAAGAGAAGAATGTTCACTTATTTTACAAGTATAGGGTTCGATAACAAACCTATTGACCCTTAGAATATTTAGCACGAAAAGAAATGAGTGAAAGAAAGACAACAAGCTAAGCATTACCAAAGGCTAGACTCGTTTAAGCTCGTAATGACATCGCATCGTTGTTGCGTTGTTGAAGCTTGAATGTAGTAGCATTTCAGAGTTTTGGAAGCATAACAGAGCACTTGAAGAGGTAGAGAGATGATCTGAAGTTTCTGGTCGTGACCTTTTATAACACATTCCGGGCGCCTAAATCAGTATAGGGTGCTTCCAACAACCCCTATCTGATCCTACTTTGATGCTGGCTCGGCCAATCCAGGTGCTTGGATCACTTCCAAGCGCCTAGCCAGTTGACATGGCAGTACCTGGTCAAAGCTCTATTCGTGTCGTGTTTATCCTTACCCAGGTGCTTGGATCTGATAGGGCGCCAAGACTTCCTAGCGCTTGAAATTGATTAGGGCACCTAGACCACCTCTTTCCGACCAACTTTCATAGTTAGCTTCTTGCATC
Source organism: Hedychium gardnerianum (assembly GCA_038050645.1). Classification (NCBI taxonomy): domain Eukaryota; kingdom Viridiplantae; phylum Streptophyta; class Magnoliopsida; order Zingiberales; family Zingiberaceae; genus Hedychium; species Hedychium gardnerianum. The sequence continues at coordinate 11,413 of JBBUKS010479311.1, forward strand.
ACAGTGTTAGCATAGATATAATAAGATTATGATTGATAACTCTCCGAGCTATCTGATCTCAACTTCAGGTCTCCTATGAAACCTTAGGTTGGACCAACTCCTACTGCTCTTTTTCTGAGAGTGTGTCCTCACTACTCCACTCGGGAGAGTTTACCTGCTGCCAAACCTTGGTCTACCCGACCTACTTAGACTTTTGCTTAACTTGACCTTGACCTTCAACATATTTTGCTAGACCTCTAACTCTCGGTCCGTGTAGACTTTCCGTCCGATGTCCTCGATCTACCAAGTCTTCCTGCCTAGTCCTTCCGACCAAGACTTCTTTGCCTAGTCTCAACTAGGTCTTTTCTTGCCTAGCCTCAACTAGGACTATTCTTGCCTAGCCTCAATTAGAACTTTTTTGCAAGCTTGATCAATATGTTAGAAAACCACAAGACTTAACTTTGACCTTTTTTGCCAACATCAAAATTTAGGTTTGATTGTATGATAATTCTTGCACCAACAATATTTTTTAATTATTATTGATAATATGGTTAAAGTTAAGATTAAATTTTTTTCATAATAACAATTTAGGGAGATACATAATAATTCAGAGAATAGCATTAACAATTTATAAACGAAGAGAGTAACATAAATAACTTATAAATGAAGTTCATAATAAAGTATAAAAAGTAAGTGTATTTTGTTACTCCTCTTAATTTGACCTCTCTCCTAAATTTTTGCATAGGATATAATTTTTATTTTAATTTCATGTTTCTCTTCCTTTTCCAATTATATAAAAAAATAAGATTAAAGTTTTTTAAAAAATGAGTCTCAAAAAAATATGAGAAAACAATAAAAAAATCTGATTTTTCAAATATTTTTTTAATAGAGAAAAATACTTTGTTTGAAAGAAATATTAAGGAAAAAATTTGGGAAAAAAAATATTTTAAAGGAAAATCAAGATTTTGAAAATAAAAATTTAAGTTAAAAACAAGAGTTAAGAAAAAAATAAAATATTTGAAAAAATATATATATTAAGAGAAAAGAAAAAAAATTTGAAAAAAAAATATTCTAGGAAAAAACAAGAGTTTTTTAAAAAAAATATTGTAAGGGAATTTTTGTTTGGAAAAACATATTTTAAGTTTTTTTTTTGTTTATCCTTAGTATCCAAGCATGTGAAAAACAATAAGGAAAAAGAAAAAAAATATTTTAAAAATAAACATTTAAAAATTAGTCATAAATGCGTGAACTCGTCTCAAATGATAAAAAATTATTATTAAGTTAGATTTGAGTTCAGTCACATTAAGTAATTAATATTTATTTATACTTCTTTTGATTCATTTTGATACACTTGTTCTATATCTTAAATCTGGAGTACAGTCTTAAACATCTCGCACCGTTCTACGTGGCTCAATACATAATTAAGTTAGACCTAAGTGTTGTGAGACATCTTAGCTCCTTGAGATTTCTATAGGATCACAATTTCTAAGTTAAAGCTTAGGCTAAGTCCATTTTACAAAAAAAAAAATATACTATAAATACAATATATAATAAGTAACATGCAAAAAAAAAGAAATTAAAATCTTTTTCTACCAAGTACATACCTAATTGTCTTCTGAGTGTGTTAAACTTAGTTTTTAGGAGGGGTTTGGTGAAGATGTCAGCTAGGTTTAATTTGGATTCAACATAGTCTAGTACAATGTCATCTCTAGCAACATGTTCTCTAACAAAGTGATTTTTAACTTCTATGTGTTTTGTCCTTGAGTGATAAATTGAATTTTTTGTTAGGTTAATTGAACTTATATTATCAATTAGGACTTTTATATTTGTATAGTCAAGTTGAAAGTCTTTTAGAATGTGCATCATCCATAACAATTGAGCCACACATTCGCCCATTGTTATGTTCTCAACTTCAATTGTAGATAATGCAACACAATGTTGCTTTCTATTACTCCAGCTGATTAGATATTAACCTAATAGTTGACAAATGTCACTTGTGTTTTTTCTATCTAGTTTTTAACCACATAATCTGAATCAGAGTACTATAATAAGTCCAAGTTATTTGTCCTAGTGTATCACATTCCTACATTTAGGGTTCCTTTGACATATCTTAGAATTCTTTTGATAGCAGTTAAGTAAAACTCTTTTGCACAAAATTGATATCTTACACACATACCTACTGCAAAAAGTATGTCAGGTCGACTTGCAATTAGATACAAGAGACTGTTAGGATTAGTAAGATCTAGAGTGGGGGGAGGGGGTGAATAGCTCGCTTCACTTCTTGAACTTGATTTGTAGCGAAAAACTCGAAGACGAAGCTTCACAATGCTAACACTTGGATTTACTTTGTATCCACCTCCTTAAGGTGACTAATCCAAGGGTCCACACAAGCACACTCACATCCACTGTGAATGCCTCCTTCTCGGAAACTTTTTGAAAGTAGAACCTCGTACAAGCTCAAGCAACAAGAATACAACAAGGATTATAAAAAGTAAAGACAAATACAATGAATACCTTACTTGATCTCTTGTTGCTTGAAAATACCTCTTGTTGACTCGGAAATACAACATCACTTCTCCTCAGAATCTCCAAGAACTAGCTGTGAAAGACTCCTCGAAATCCCTCTTTTAAAGCCTTTAGGTCGGGACTGATTTCCACCTATTAATCAACTGATCTTACCCATCAGTCGATTGATATGATCTCCAACCGTTGAATGACCACTAACGCTTCTGAAACCTATCGTTTTGTCTCCAATTTGAACATCAGTCGATTGATGTCCCACATCAGTCGACTGATATCATCGGTTGAGCACAACACACGAGTCTCATTCGCTTCTGTACTCTTTAAATCAATATATTGATGTTTAGACCCAGTCGACTGATCACATCAGTCGAGCACAACACGCGAGTCCCACTCGCTTCTGGATCTTTCAAATCGACATCAGTCGATTGATCTAAACTATCACTCAATTGATCTCATTAGTTTAACAGAGCACGCAAGTCCCATTCACTTCTTTGCTTTACAGTTCGGAATCAGTCGACTGATACCATCAGTTGAACAGAGCACGCGAGTCACACTCGCTTATGTTCTCCTTCAAATCGATATCAGTCGATTGATGTACAACACCAGTCGACTAATTACTCGATTCGAATGTGTTGACAGAGTATCAATCGATTGATTACCATATCAGTCGACTGATGCTCATTTCTCAGCCTTCTGTGTTCTCACGAAATACAACCCAATCGATTATCCTAATTGATTGACAAGTCTGAATCGATTAGGCCAATCGATTTAGCACCTTCCTATGTTGTCGCGAGAAATCTCCCGATCGATTACCCTAATCGATTAGCTTGGCCTTAATCAATTCCAAGCCCTTTTGTTCTCACACAAAAACAACTCCAATCAATTACTTCAATCGATTGGGTCAATCGATTACCCAACCCTAAACTCTAAATTCAATTTTAGGATTTCTTTGCCCAATCCTAAAGTCATCTGTGACTCGTTAGGGCTTCTCGTTGCCTATCATTTGGTTAACCTTGACCTGCCAGAGCTTCTTCACCAAGTGTCCGATTAATCTTTGACCCACTTGGACTTTCCCTCGCCTAGCTTCGCTAGGACTTCTATTACCTAATTTCTAACTAGGACTTTCTCACTCGTGTCACTTGTTCAGCTCCCAACTAATCCACCTTGGACTTAACACAGTTTCCAACTAGGTTTACCTAATTCTCAACTAGGTCTTTCAATGCCTAGCTTTGCTAGGACTTCCCTTGCCTAGTTTCCAACTAGGTCTTCCATTTGACTAGTCTTACTAGGACTTGTATTGTCTAGTTCTCAACTAAGTCTTCTACCATCTAGCCCCTCTAGGATTTTTCATTTGCCTAACCTCCAGTTAGGACTTCCCAGTTACTTGGTAGACTTCCACCCCGCCTAATCTCAATTAGGATTTTCCCTTGCCTAACCTTAGTTAGGGCTTCCTCACATCGTCAAGTATCCGGTCAATCTTGGCCTAATTGACCTCTTTCTCACATGTTGTCCAAACATTGAAACTCAACTTGAGTCAACCCGAGCTTAGTCAACTTAATCAACCTTAACCCAAGGACGATTGCACCAACAATCTCCCCCTTTTTGATATTTGACAATATATTTAAATTAGGCTAACTCATAAGTCTAACTTCCTTCTTCTCATGTCAAAGCATGAATGAGAGTTTTCTAACTTAAACCCTACATTCTCCCCTTTTGGCATATGTCAAAAAATCTCCCCTTGAGATTCACTCCTCTTTAATGTCCAAAATATCACAATGAAAGTCTCATACCTTTCATTGTTTCCAATGCTCAACCTGTCGGGGTTGCAAGGTTGCAAACAAAGTCCCATATTGAAAACACATGAGAAAAATCATTAGCTTATAAGGGGACAATAATAAATTCATGAGGCCTTAGGCCAAAAGTGGACAATATTATACCATTATGGAGATATTTGAATTCCTTCGGTCCTAACAATTGGTATCAGAGCTCGGGCTGTCAGATATCACAATGAAGGTTCACAACCTTCCATTGTCTTCAAATGCTCATCTTTGAGCATACACCCTTCAACCAATGCTCATCCTAGAGCATTCAACCTAAATCATGCCTTTAAGGTGGAACTCCCTCTCAAAGCATGCTCCATCTTCAACTATTGCACCATCAATGATTTAGAATTCCTAATTCTTTAGGAAATTCCAAAATCTACTATTTGAGATTACGAGTTCAATCTTAAATATAAACCTCCCCTTAATTCCACGTTATTCTCCTTTAACCATTCTTTTCTCATTTTCATCAAGTAAATTACTCTTAAATCCAAGCATTTCATAGGGTTAGGAATAGTTAATAACCTAAACATAACTTAATCGACTAAAATAAACCTATTTCAGTCGAAATCAGCAGCTCTCAATCGATTGGTATCCCGTACCAATCGATTGGTGTATCCCAATCGATCCACCTGATCGATTTCATGAGTTTATGTGATCATGAAAATTCATCACCAATCGATTGAACTATGTCAATCGATTGGCTTGAGCTATCAATTGATTGGCATTTTTGATTTTTCAGATTCAAAATCAGATCAAATTTTAAAAAATCATAAATAATTCTATGATTTTTGAAAAATCATGAAATTTTACGTAGACATTACTTATGTCAAATATTATTAGGAAAAAATAGTTTTCTATGAAAATATGTCCCATTTTCAAATAATAATATAAAATTAGAAACCATTGAAAACCTCAATGTTTCACTCTAACTTTATATCTAACTTATCAATAGTGATTCCTATCAACATATAGACTTCACCAAGGTTTTTAAAAAATAATTTTCAACCATAATCTATGGGCTAAATGCATATGACTTGTACATTAGTTTTCCTCATGATTAGACTTCACAAAATGCATTTATTTTGATGA